>MU158981.1:208547-283179 GCA_015888305.1 Antheraea pernyi
ACCCCGTTTGGTAAGAAGTTGTGATGAATCACACCGGCGCTAGACCACCTAACAGTGACCATCACTTTTCTAGGGGTATGTTTTCGTTTAGGGCATTGTTTAGGTGCTGAACCAGGATCCAAGCAACTTGCTGAGCGCTTGTGTTTATCAAACAGAATCCATTTTTCATAGCAGATAACAATGCGGTTTTAAATTCCTTCATTTGTGTGTCTGTTGAGCAGTGCAAGGTACGTCTCGACGCGTACATCGCGCTGGCGATCTTTGAGTTCGTGGGGCACCCATTTGTCAAGTTTTTTTACCTTGCCAATTTGACGAAAATGGACCAATATTATTTTGATGTTAATGTCAAGAGCTGCTGCTAATTCAGCCGTAGATTGTGTGTCATCAGCACAATCGCCTTTAATTCGTCATTGTCGACCAGTCTTCGGACGACCGCGAGGTTCATTTTTCAGGTCGAAATTTCCAGAACGGAAGCGAGCAAACCAATAATAGGTGGTGCGTTGGTTTGTAGTGTTAGCTCCGTAAACGTCGTTGATGTTGCGTGCCGCTTGTGCCGCGTTGCTGCCACGACGGTACTCATATTCCATAATTACTCGAATTTTTAACGTATCCATGATGACAAAAAAGATTGAAATGCGATGAAAATGTAACACTAATCAATAAACAAATGAATACTTTTGGAAAAAGAATTCCATGTTTTTAAAATAAAATTAATTTGAAATTAGAATTCTTAGCCAAACAAAAATTAATTTGATTTGAAATGGCCAGTACTGCAGAACGGCAATTTCATAGGTAAAGACCTATTATTATAAAGCTGGATGGTTTGTTTGTTTGGTTCAAAGAGCTTAATCTCAGGAACTACCAGTCCGATTTGTCCGATTCTTTCAGCGTTAGATTGCTCATTTATCGAGGAAGGCTATATGCTACATATAATAACGCAATAGGAGCGGAGCCCCAATGAAGAATATTTCAAAATCTTCTTTTTTCCTTTTACGAACTTGCGCTTCCGCATATAACGATTAAAATATTGCCTCTAATACCTATGTTCAGTTGATATCTATATTATGTGGAAGGAAAGTCTAATTAGTGTGCAAAATTCCATCTTTCATCTTTCCATAACTTCAATCCATCCTTCAATTTGGGTATACACGTAATTCACCCTAAGGGGTTTTCATATCTAGCCTGTCGAGCCCTGTGCTGCTCGGAGTGAATTTCGTTCTTGGCGAAACTCGTCGGGAAGAAAGCGTAGGTAGGCGCAAATGTAAAAACGCAGTATATATTGCTGCAACATCAGCAACCTTGTCTCCTTATAGAGCCTCCGTGACTTTTGATCCATGTGATGTGTTCAGTGTAAGGTGCGCGTGTGTTAATGAGTGTATGTGTTTTGGAAATTATTGGGTGTTAATTGTTTAGATCACGCAAAGACATTTTGGCCACTTGTAAATTAGAGAATATGGAAATATGCAAGTACGGATAATCAATGTTAGCCCAAGAACTGGGTTTGTATATAGCAAAAAATTCAGCCTTAAAGCCTGAAAATTAAGTTTTTACGGTAAAAATGTATTGGGCATCGTCGACAAAAGCTGCTCCAACTGAGATTTCTTTCAGCTTGCTGCCATCAGTGTAGATATTAAAGGCGGTTTAAGGTTGATCGGAAGTATTATTGCTGCTATTTGAAGGCTTAGAGGGGTGACAGAGACTCTACTCGCAAAGTGTAATAGCAGGTACGCCGGTGTGGGACGATTGAGTATAATGTCCTGTGATAAAATCTATGTGATGCCTGTGAATTTAATTTTTTCGAGTGCATGCACCTTTAGTATCTAGGTCGAGAGGTATGAGTTCTGCTACGGCTAGTGCTGCCGTATTAGATATTGTCCCGAACGCATTGCAATTTTAATGGTGAAATTTGTAATTTTTTTTTAATGAAAATGATTTTTTTTTTTCTCGCTAGCACATATAATATTGAAAGCTAGATCCAAGTCATATTGTAAGTAACAACGTATGTACATTTATTTCATTATTTTCACAGGTATCCGGTTAATTCACCGAAAACAGTTCACATAAGCACAATTTATCGAAAAGACGATTCGCTGAAAATTGGTAATAATATAAGACATTATTTAAGGTTTCTACGGAATTTATATTTAGAATTTATTAAGTCACTGAATTTATTTTATAATAAACTCCTGAATAAAATTAACTTGTTCAACATGTCAATAGCACCTGAAACAATTTTAATTGACGACGAAGTACAATGATGGTACTGATAAGTGAACAGTTCCCGGACATCATAATACGCGGCTGTTATTTTTTCCTTTGACGCAATGTATATACGGTAATATTCAACAAAGCAGTTCGAAGGAACGATATAACCAAGATGTGGAATTTACTCTTAGAATGAAGCATTTGCCAGCTTTAGCTTTTATTCCTTTGGTTCATGTTATTCAGAGATTCGAAGAGATGTTGAACATACAGTTTTTCCCTTCAGATGCACAAACCATTGTTTGGATTTGAACCTGGATAGGACGACCTCATAGAAATAATAGCCGCAGTTATCTGTGATTCTGTTCATAAATGTGGAACTACTACGAGAGTATTATGACAGATACACCAAACAATAATAATTATTTCGAAGGATGGCCTCGATATTTTGAAGCCCAAATATCCTGCAGTTATTTCACGATATAATAACACATAATAATTTATAGAGGACATTAATAGTGAACAGGACATGAATGAATTAAGGATATAGCAACTTATTGACGGAGTAGACGCGCCTAAAAAAAGGAAATATAAAGATGTGAATGTGATTTGTACTCGGTGAATTGATGTCGACCCATTTTCACAGAATAATACACAACTAGATAACAAAATACACTAAGTTCTAGTGATGATAATCGTTGACGTCTCTACCAGTTTCTAACCGTGACTGCGTTCCACTAAGCGCTCACAACGCTCACGCTCACGACCGCGAGTTTTCCCGTTCCACTAACCCTCGGGCGTTACAATCGTACACCCAAGTGGAACGCATTAGGGCGTAGACAGAGAAACAAATAGACTAATAAACCGTGTAACCGGGTGTGAGATAGCGATATTTTCAATTAGTGTTGTCATTTTATTCACTTTCCTTAAAATACTGTAAATTAGGAAAAAGTTTAATTTATTGTTTTTTATTTTACTTTGACAGAATTGTAAAAGACAAATTAATGAAAAAGTAGATAATAAAATTATCATTATCATCATCATCAGCCTGTAAGAGACCCACTGCAGGGACATAAGCCTCTTCCTGATGGAAGGTATGAGCATAATCACCACGCCAGCCCAAGACATATTGGCGATTCGAAACTCTGAGAAATGCACAGTTCTATATTTTTCCCACATACAGTAATACTACAAGAACATTTCTCAGGTTCCGGTTTCGTCACGTTGTTTTCCTTTAGCATCAGCCGATAGTGTTACCAATTTAAATTAGTAAATTGTACGCGAATTCCGAAAAATTCGTTGGTACATGCCGGGGTTCGAACCTGCTTACATCGAATAAAGTTATGGTGCCTATTATACTTGTATTTTATTTTTATAAATGTTTTGCGGCCCCCCAATGTATTTAGTCATTTTTGTTGGCCCTGGGTCCCATCTAGTTTTGACAGCCCTACCTTAAATTAATGAATAAATAAACGTAGAAGGAAGGAATATCTAAATAAAACTATTTTGGAGTAAATAATCAACGTGTCTTTTATTCATTTCTAAATAAAATCAATTTATTAAATATATTTCTCATTCTTTGTTTTGGTTCACAGACATTTTTAGTAAAATAGTGTAGTCTTACATTTAAATATTCTACCATAATAGTTTTTGTCAATAAAAGCTCATGGTTTTCTAAAGGTAAACAATCAAAAATATTGCCGTGACTACTGAAAAAGTATTTCTTGGTACACATTTTGAAACTTTCGATCAACAAATAATTATTTACATTTTTTTGCTTTAACAAAGACCCGAATCTTATTATATTTCGTTTAAAAACCTTTTCAGTTAACAAACAAATGCTAACGACTTCAGAACTAGGGAAACATAAACCTCCCTTATCTTTTTGTTTTATTAATCTTCCCAACGTTTTTGAAGTATCAATAGCGCTTGTCAAACAATCACCGCATTTTATAATTTTCGAAATCTTTGTAACTACGAAACCCGCTATATATAATAACTTCTTTAGAATATTCTGTTATATGAGTGGGATCGGGAAGGTAATCTCACGATCAATCGTGAGATTACCTTTCAATCGTGAGATTACCTTCCCGATCCCACTCATATAACAGAATATTGTTGTATGATGATGTGTATGTTGTATGATCACTCACACAACAAGTCATCAGAATTCAAATCTTGACATTCTTCCGTTGCAATTGGGTGTCTGAACATAGAAATTGTGGAATTAATCCTTTTTCATAATTAGAGTACGTGTATGTTAGTATATTTATATTTTCTAAAATATTACAATTTCCTGTATCTATGTGTTTAAGTTCGCCATGAACAACAAGTCTTTTATACGTTGCTTTGAACTGTATTGGAGAAGGATTATTATTAAAGCCACCTTTGGCACGAATTGCACTAAAAATGATTCAAGATGATCTTGGTTTAATTTATAGGTTGCTAAAATATCAGTTCACCCTTTAAAATTAATCGTTCATAAAGTAATAAAGTACTCTGAATATTACAACTAAAACCTATTATACAAACCTTTCTATTACTATTTACAATTTTTTGTCCGTCACTGAATTTCAGTGAATTTAAATATAATAACATATCATTTAAAAATAAATAAATTTCTTTATAGTTATTTTTATTCAGTGGCTTCTTAAAACCATATGCATTAATATTTCTACTATTTAAAATATCAAATGGATTATTAATTTTTCTTAGGAAATCAGTAGTCCAAAGAGAATTTTCAAATTCAGGTATATTAAGTTCACATCTACAAAAGTCAATTGCGATTGCGATTTACGCAATTTGTTCGCTAAATGAAATCCTAGGTTATGCAGTTGTTTAATAAAACTCCATTTAATTTCGCCCTCATAATCACAAATAACAGATCAGGATAGAAAACGACAGATTTTTGTTTACCATTTACAGTAACATTAAAGTCTGTTTTTATGTCCAACGGATTATCGCAATCTATTTTACACCCTAAAATCCTGGCCATAGCAAAGTTAGATGGGCATCCGTCGCATGTAACCGATACCACTTCAATGCTAGATAGCGTTAATATTTGTACGCAGTATTTAATTAATTGGGATTTTTGTTCACCAGATATAATATCGATTAATAAATAACCTACTGAAAGCTTCCAGGAATCATTAATGGCAGTGGCCATAAATACTAGAACTTGTTTAGCTAATCTTGCTTCATCTGAAGCTACATTGTGTCCTATATTTACTGTGCCAAAAAATTCACCGCTAGAAATAGACAAACCTTTTCTTATAGACATTTCGTCAAAACTTAGTGATACATATAACTCTTATTGCTAGTTGCAACCTTTAATTTAATGGCTTCTAAAGATTCTTTTGTAAAACCTGGCGTTCCATCTACACAACGGTACCAAGTAACAAGAGTTTGCGGATGAGGTAAACATGTATTAAACTGATTACGAACATATGCATAAGCCCGAGGACTAAGAAAATGTAAACATAGAGCAAATTTTCTTAATGAAGGTGAATATCGCTTATTTTTAGATTCAACACCCGTAAAACGTCGCAAAAAGTCGCGATTAATTGTCTCTATAGAATTAAGAAATTCTGCATCTTCAAAAGACAACAAACGTTTAGTTCGCAATTCCATTATTACTTGCTTCAGTCCGGTGTTCCTTTTAACAAGCCGCCGATTGGCTTGTCGAACCGCTCGCAATTTATTTAATCTATCTTCCGCTAATTTGCGAAGTTTCTTTTTCCGTGGTGTCAACAAATTTATTTCCTTTGCGACTTTTTCATCACTTTTCGAACTTCCAGGTATTGGAGAAATACTCGAAACCTGAATAGATAAATTGGATAAAAAATAAATTAAGTTAAATAAATAAATTAAAATAAAAAAATAAAATACATATATTATAGTAAGGGCTTGTAAATAAGTAAGTAAAAATAGATAAATTGATATACAAAATGGATCATTCTGCTATAATTTCTCATGTTTGTTGGTAAATAACGTGTATCACGTATTGGTAAGACTTGTATATATAAATTAATACAAATTATTTTTTGTACATGATAAGTATTTATATCCATATATGTTTGAAGCTGCCCGAAACGGCGATTTTTCTAAGAAGTAGAACTAGAATAGACAGTCTAAACAAAATTACAGTACAAAAAATTTTGGTTTGTTTAGATGTTTCCCTTATATTACCCTTTCTCAATAATGACAGTTATAAAGTATATTAGATAAATTTTGCTAAATAGAATTAATAATTATTCTAAAGTAATTCGAGAAAATATAAAAAAAAACTTACAATATTTATAGATGGCAACGCATCTGATTTTAAAAAGATTCTATTGCCACGTTTTACTAACAAACTGGTCTCAAAATGCTTTGAACAAATTCTTGCGTTTTGCGTTGGTTTCCAATCACCTCTACCACATGCTTCAATCCAGATCTCCTTGGAACTGTCATTTGACGGAAATCTACAACATACAATATTAAAGGTAATTAATCTTAGTTCATTTAGACAACAAATTCATATAAGTATACAAGTAGTCCGGTGAAGCTGTTAAGACCTTGATTGGTCAATAGCGTAGTCAGTTTGGAAAAAAAAGCCAGCGTCAAAGAATTTTTATTTAGGTCTTCAAAATCTTAATATAGTTTTATGTAGATTTTAGTCAAAATTGTGTAAAAAAATCCTTCATTATGTGAAATAAAAATAACAGAAAAGCCACAACATTCTCCTCGTTTGTGTTCTCACCTAAAACCGGTGCTTTTGCTATATATGTCTCGTCAAGGAAAATAACACGTACACTGCATATAAATATGAAAGATACATTTTTATTTCAAATAACAGTTTATTAAAAATTCACACTGTTATTTACGCTTCATGAAGAATCATAATTACCACCACGAACAAGAAATACCATCTATAGAGAAATCGGGTAAAATTAAATTCGGTGCCTGAGAACCCCGAGTTTAAAATATTGAGGTTATAATATTTTGATTTTATTGTTTAAATACATATTTTTTGGCTATGAATCTCTTAAATATAATAAGAATAACAAAATTTTAATGGGCTTATAACTCATTTTTGATTATATCAAAGAATTATCGTGAAACTCACCTGTGATATGTAGCATCGCAAAATCCCGGTCCCGTTTTATTCGGACATCCTAAAATAGAGCACTGTACCATTATAATCACGTATAGAACTTTGTTCTATATAAAATATACTATTGGATATAAAAATATTTCAAATCCACTGGAATAAACACGATAAAACACTTCGAACCACGATTTATTTGGCAATGAGGAGTCTGGAGTTGGTGCATAACAGTTACAGCGATAAGGACAAAAAAAACATAATTATGTCTCTATCGCTCTTTTGTATTTTTCTATGTTGCTGTTTCATTTCATAGTGAAAGAGTAAGTAATATGATTTACTCTATTAGTTTCTCACTCTACGCATTAGGGCCGTTTTGAGCGTTCAAGTAAATAATGGCGAACTAGAAAAAATAAAGCAAAAGCTTTAAGAGGTCTTAACAGTAAATTGTAATAATTATTATGCAAATTGATTTAAGTATATTGAAAGATAAATGTATAATTCAATTTTTATATTTAATTATAGTGCAGTATTTAATTAATTTGCATTCAAATAAAATAAGAATGTCTTTTGAGGCAACAGTTAGGATATTTGGTAACAATTGTATATATTATTGAAATATGTTATAAAAGTGTACAAAAGATATATTTTTCTCATTAAACTTTATTTATTATAAAATCATAAAATATATTTTTTGGTTTAATAAAAAATATTAAATTATCATTGTAATTGTAAATTATGTAATTCTAAATTAATTTCCTCTCAGAATTTAACGATTCCAAACATTTTTAAATAGAATTTAAAATTATCATTTCAATTGACATATTTCATGTAAATATTGTTACACTAATCACGTATAGGGTCGATGCAGGCAGGATTGCCAATAAACACTTCGTTGATACTGTCACTATTCATTTGGCCAGAGCCTCGCCTTACAATAACTTCCACATAGGAGTGCGTCCAGATCAGCGACATCTTGCTCTTTATATGCCACCAATGTAGTCTCACTACGGAATGAATAATGAACAGCCGATAACTTCCACCAATAGCGTTCGAGGTCATTAGTAACACCCCGATAGAGTCAATAGCGCGGTATCGCAGGTCAATAGTGGTTCCCCGGGTGGCGTTGTAGTCTCGCCTCTCGGGTGTATCACGGTACCGGACGTAGACATTAACAATATATTAATAAATTTAATTAATCCATTAAATACAATATGTTATTTAATATAAATATTCTTTACTGCATCAAATAATGACATTTTTACAGTCGCCATCTTTATTGAAAATCCCGTCAATTTAGTCAACGCTCAAATCGACCCACCTCCAGACAAGAGGCGTCGTGAGTTTCGCGTGAACGTATGTTATGACGTCATTAATGACGTTTTCGGCGCGATCGCAACGCTCGCGGTCGTCACGTGGAACGGCTAAAAGGCTATTGTGAGCGTTATGAACGTCTTGTGGAACGCGCCCTGTATCACAGATATGTGTCAAACCTACATAAAATATAAATTATGATTGCACAATTACTTAATTTGTCAAATGCATTCGCGCATAATTAAAAACGGCTACTAATATTGTAGCATGCGCACCTTCGAAATAGCCTAAGGTGGCCTTCTACTACTCTGGGGGACCCCGAAGAGGTCTTCGAAAACCTTTAAAGTTTTCATTTAGATCCAGCTAACAACAGTAAAGATACAATACCCGTACCTCGTGATGTTCCTTCGTGTTGTAGCTGGCCGCTGAGCTTCCATGAATTTTAGATATAGATTAATTGAATGATTCAGCTGCTGATTATAAGATGTCCGTCTCGATCGTTCGTTGAAAAAAAAAACAGTAGAGTAAGATGTCGTCACCTTTTCTTTTTTGTTGACGTTCGCGTGCATGACTACCAAAAAGTTGGCGTCCCGATACTAGTAATTAACTGAAATCTAAACGTCAATAATCGACTTATACAAAAAGGTTCTATTGTATAAATGATAACGATACATGATAGATTACTACCAAAAACATGAATCTCATGAGACAGAACATTTATTATGCGGCTAATTGAAGCATTCATTCGGGTATGTGTTCGCGGTTTACGCCGTTTATATCGCTACGTCGCATATCTGTAGTGCGGCAAGAGAATCAGAGCGCTGTGTGCAAAATCTCGATCAGATTTTTGAAGTAAAAAATTTCTATTTCTTTAGACGCGTTGTGCGGTCTTTTTAGCAGAAGATAAACTTATAATTTCGCGTGATGCGATGCTATTGTCCGGCCGTATTGCGCTTGCGCAGTTTGCGTCAGAATAGCAACGCGTAATATAATGGCCTGTGTGCATGTAATATAGATATTTTGCAGCTCATCATACGTTTGATTGGTTAATGTAATTCATAATAATGTATATAATTACTAGCGGGCCGGGCGGACGTCGTCCTGCCTTGAATATTAAAAAAAAATCTAAAATTCAATCGCAGCGCCACCTACCGGGTCCAATTGTGAATCTAAACCATTCTCGGATCCACTCGAACACGCACACAAAATTTCAACAAAATCGGTCCAGCCGTTTAGGAGGAGTTCAGTGACATACACACGCACAGAAGACATGTATATATAAAGATTGCTCCGAGTTCTGATAGATATGAAAACCATACTAATGTTAATAATTGGATAATAATTGGAATGAAATAACAACATCGACATATTTTGTGATGCATTTGGATCATTCAAGCGGCATTTGATTAAAAACATAACCTAATTGTGTACTTATAAAAAAAAAAACTGTTATTCTATCTATATAGTTACTAATTATAATGAGTTTATTTTGTCATCTATTAATGTCATGCATGCCTGTGACTGTAATTATTACACTGTAATTTTATTTTGTAATTTACCACATGTAATTTTATCTATGTGTAATATTTATGTTGGTGTGCTAAATACATAAAATAAAATAAAATAAAATAAACAAATTCTAAAATTGGAATATTGTCATTCATACTATATAATTAATTTAAAGATTCAAAAGAGACCACTGTCATTTCACTGTTTTGAGTCTTCACTTCTGTCGGCAGTCCTCATGACTACCTCCAGATGACTACCTCGATTTTTTTATGCCAAAAGGCAGCTAACAGGTAGACGTCCCACTTAATGGTAAATGGTTACCGTCGCCTATGGACAAAGGCAACACCAAGGGCATCAATGTTGCCGAATTTGAAGTTCGCGTTTCAGTCCTTTCTTGAAGAACCCCATGTCATAGCCCTGAGGAAAAACCGTGCTTGGTAACCCATTCCACAACGCTATTGTACGCATAATGACACTCACTACTAACGGTGGTCGCCATTTTATTAAGGTGCGCGGTTTTTAAGAAGCGATGGAAAGAGCAACTCACGATTGTACAATCACCCGATGGTGACCGCCTATGCGTAATACGAGTCACATTGGATATGTAGTATTAACTATTAACGTGTAGTGTGTATATACATCGAGAAATCCAATCTAAAAAGGTTAAAGGTTAGAATTTCAAAGCATAAGAAGTTTCACGTCAAATAAAATAAAAGTGTACATTGCCCACAAAATTACACTGTAAACAATCTTAACAGTTTACTTCCTGACTTTACACATCGTTGAAGACGGTACTGCTTCTAAAAATCATAGTTTCTTTTAACTTTAATAACTTTATCATAAATGCAAATATCATGACATTTTTTTTATTTAGATAAATACTATGTACCTAAGGAGTAGATCTAAAAGAAATAATCTAAAGCTATCCAGTGGTTTTTCTGTGATGCACGCACAACTGCAGACCTCTTATCCATAGATAGTTTCTTACGTTGATTCTACATATTACACTGTATCCATTCTAATATCCGTCGTTTACCTTCCTAAGTTTTTCCATCATTTTATTCCATGACACTATGATAGTTCAAAAAGTTGGAGAATTCAAAATATAAACTAAGCTTTTTAGAACCGTGTTAGATAAATATATATTTATTATATAACATCATAAGACTTGAGACACCCAAGCCAATCTCACCTGCACATGGTGCAGCCTGCTGAATAACGAACGAGGCAACGGCGAAAGGGTGGTAGGGTTTTACAGCCTGACTGGGTCACAACCACCATGTATATGGCGAAAAAGCCCGCCATAGTAATGCGCTTCTGCGAATAGCGTTTCGGGATCAGCCTGTGCATATTCAACTTTTCGCAGGCCGGCATGACAGCGGTGGCCGGCGATGGATAGCGTGTCGCTCGGTGGACGTCATTGTTTTTGGATTGTACTGTGCTTACCATCAGGCATAGTGCAGTCATTTTGTCGTGCTACAATAAAAATATATATATAATGTAAAGAAAACGTAATAGTTTCAAGGATTCCATTGTTTATAAAAATATTCAAAAATCTCAGGTATATCTCTTTTCTTTGTTTATTCGAACTGACTACGCCACTGACCTGGCAAGGTCTTTAGGTACAGCTTCACCGGACTACTTTCAGGGATATCTCAGATTAAAATTCTTTGCAGTTAATTACGTTGGCAAACAGGTATTGTACATTATAAAATATTCACTAGACAATATCGAGAGACCTGTTCTACTACGCAGTAACTCTTAATTAAGGTAATTTCGTTTTTATTTTAACATCAGGACGGAAGAAGCTTCATAAAAACTATAAGTACCTATTTTGGCAAAGATTGCTTCGTCTAAAATTATAAATCTTATAATTATGTCTGTACATTTAATTTCTTTTCAAAACTTTGTGATAGACGATCACGGAGTTTATACTTTTCGTGTCTTATATATCTGGTTTAATTAATTAATTAAATGCTTAACCGAATTTCATGAAATTTTGTATAAGGGAAGATTTCATCAATTGATTCATTTCCTTCAATTGATAGGATACAAGAATAGTCGATAATCGCTATATATTATAAAACAAACTCCTCTGCCACGTCTGTATGTCTGTTCGTGATAAACTTAAAATGACTTAACAGATTTTCATGCGGTTTTAACCAGTACATAAAGTGATTCATAGGGAAGGTCTAGTTATATAATTTCTCAAGTTTTTTTGTGTTATGAGGGTGGGATAACATCAGCCGGGCCCGCCAGTACAGTTTATTATAAATCGACTTTATATATACAAATGAATATTTGATTTGATTACATCTTTACTATTATTATAAATTGCAAATGTGAGTCTGTTTGTTTATTACGTTTTCACGCCTTAATTACTAAACCGATTGTGATGTTGATATTATAATTAAATATGTGCGCTTGCGACACCCGCCCCCCGCATTACGTTGACAAACGTCGGCGTGAAAGGAAGTGCCGCGCACGCACTAAATGATAAATTTCGGTCTTTCATTTTAATAAATGTCAAAGTCACAAATGTCATACATAACACCGATTATCGTGAAATTGTGCATACATATTGTCAGGGGTATAGAGGAGGAATAATAATGTAGAAATCATACAAAACTTAAAAACAATCAGTAACGGTATTAAAAAAACAAAAACTGTTCCAATCGTTACATAAAGATTCGTATAATCGCATAAAAATGCGGGCGGAGCTGCGTGCACGCGCTAGTTTTCATTATTTATATTGTAATGGCTGTGAAATTATACATAAGACTAGAATTTGAAAAAATAATCAAGGAACGGCGGAATACAGTAAAAAAAAAATAATCTTCATAAACAGAACGAGCGTGAACTAGCGGAGCACTGGATCGAGGCGCCTGAACCCTGAACATATACTACAATAAAATTCAATTAAAATGAGTATTTTTCCATTGAATTTATTTAAGATAATTATGATAATACCTACAAACATAAATTTATTTTTAATGCACTTACAATTTAACGCTTTTTATAAGAAAAAAAAACCTCGTTAGTTTTAGAAGGCACCCGTACGTAAAATAAAATAATCTATACTTGCATTTTAAAACGCTTTTTTCTTTCTCGAGGAGTCATTGCCACCGGCCTCAACAATACAGACTTCATAATGTCTTTTTCTCTTTATTTTTTAAAGGTTTTGACCGCAAAGCGACTATTCCACTCGTATTAAAAGGCATACACTGCACACATACAATCAATCGTTACCTCGTATTTATAGCTTCGTTGACTAGCCTGGATATGTACCATCTTGGCTTCTTCCGACAATCGTGAAGCCAAAATGTCAGTTCCGATTCCGACGCAACGCAATTCTTTATTATCCTATACAGTACTCTCGCCTCTCTACTAAACTACGGATACATTCTACAGTAACTAGGTAGATAACCTTTAATTTGTAACAATTAAGCATTGATATACAAAACCCCAAGATACACACTTAATGTCTCACAGCCGGTACACAAAAACGAGTGCATAATTCTGAATTATGCAGCCATTTCAAATAGTCTCACGTCGCTTGCGTCCTCCTAAAAACACCCTTTAAGTATCCAGATAAGGTCGAATTCACAAAACCATAAGTTTATCTCATATCTATAACCACGTATGTATATTGAGGAGTTTTTGCGGCTGGTTTTGAGCGACACTTTTATTCGAGACTGTGGCTCCTGGGTTTTCATATGTCAATGCACTCAAAGTACAGAGGTTAATTAAGGTAAAGTATTTCCTTCATAAAACGACTATTAGTATGTATTTAATAATCAATCCTTATTATAATAATGCCTACCACAAATATACTGTGATACACAAGTGATCACATTTGCTATAACTTTCTGACAGGCGTCGTAAACTAATACTAAAGTTTAATTATTTGAAGATTACCACCAAGAACCTTGTTATCTATTCATGATATAATTAAGAAACGTTAAAAATCTTTTATTATAATTACAATTAGAGATGAATATTAGATAACTTAGTCTTCGCCGTTGGATTTGAAGTATATTGGAGCTATTAATAATCACACTGCAATTATTTTGGATTGCTACTATATTTGATTGAAGTAACGCCACTTTGCGGACTTTATTCATCATCATCATCATCTGCCAGTAAGAGACCCACTGCAGGGCCATAAGCCTCTTCCTGAAGGAAGGTATGGACGTAATCACCACGCCAGCCCACGACGTATTGGCGATTTGAAACTCTAAGAAATCAACAGTTCTATATTTTTCCCACATACAGTAGTACTACAAGAACATTTCTCAGGTTGAGGCTTCCTCACGATGTTTTCCTTCACCGTCAGCCGATAGTGTTACCAATTTAAAATAGTAAATGTACGCGAATTCCGAAAAATTTGTTCGGGCTTCGAACCTGCGGACATCGAAATAATATTCCACCAGTCAAACCAATAGGCCACCACGACTTCTATTAAATTATATACTTTATACGAGTATATATTATTACTATTCTATACTACTATTACTACGGCGTTACTATATAGAAACGTAGAATTGAAAATTTTATTTTCCTTTTTACGTATCCATTGTAGTTTTTTTAATGTAACAATTATCTACTAGACTACGGTGGCATTTTAAAGAATGTCTGAAAATTTAAAAAGGTACTGAATTCATACATATGAGTACGTACGTATTTTACTGTTTTCTTTTATATCGTAGGAGGCAAACGAACAGGTGGGTCACCTGATGTTAAGTGATCACCACCGTCCATAGAAACAAGCAACACCAGAAGAGTCGCAAGTGCGTTGCCACCCTCTGTTTGGGGGAGGGGGAGGAGGGACGGCGGGAGGGGGAAGGTTATCCGGCGCTCTCACTGACCGAACGAAACGCAACAATGCAAGCACTGTTACTTCACGTCGGTTTTTTATGAAAGGGTTGTACTACCCCGAGCGAGCCGACCCATTCACACCTTAAAAACCTCTGTTTGTTGTTACGATATGCAATTAGGACCAATATCTCGAAAATTAATTCCTTTAGTCGATTCTTCGAAAAAATATTTGTTGGTAATTTGTGTACACCTTAGATGTGTGTATATCTTAGTGATTTGTGTTGTGTGTGAAAATGTTCAGTGTCACTATATCGCACTAGTAATGCTTACATTCAGATAGCAATCTCTTTATACGCAAATTTTGTTAGCAAACTTGTCATAATCAATGATATTATAAGTAAACAGGTGTAGATACTATATCTACATGATAATTTAACAAAACAAATGGCACGATAACGCACCCATACGTAAAGTAATCTTGTAACGCCACACTGTCATAGATAAAATGTGGAAGTAAGATGGCATATTCTCAATATCGGTGGTAAAAAAGATAGTTAAGTCTACGTTGCTTAGGTACGGGCGGATTTACGGGGCAGCCGTAAAAAATAAGTTAGCTAGGCAAGTTTTATCAAGTCGAAAGCGCTTATGACGTTTCTATAGCTTTTTAGTTATAATACTATTGGTCATAGGTAATAGCCAATGTTAGCACCCACCTCCGGTGCCGCTACATCACATTCAAGAGACTAGACTACAACACGACCGGAACATTGATATTAGCGCCACCGTATTATAAATATACATCGACACTAGCGCCAACATATTAAAGATACACATTGATACTAGCGCCACCATATTAGAGACACATTAACACTAGCGCCACCATATTAAAGATATATAAATATTCATTGACTTCATAGTTCGGCCATGAAAGGCTAGATGTCGCTGATCTACATGTCGAAACAGATTACTAACCATATTAGAGATACATAAATAAGGATAATTATATAAAATTGTTGTATAGCTTAAATAACATTAATTTGGTCATACTTTATTATTTATGTGTTACTTAAACTATTTTGTGGAATTATGTATAAATAGTAATCGCTTTGACTTATATAGATGGGCCTTTAAAAGGCAAGATGTCTGTGATATCTAGGCACTTCTTATATAACAAGTATTGTAAGGCGAAGCTCTGGCCAAATAAATAGTGAAAGTATCTACGATGTGTTTATTGCCATTCCTGACTGACCGTTAAAAATTCAAAATTTACAGGGCACTTAGTTCTTACGTCGAATTTATGTAAAACGTTTGTTGTTATCTCCTTGTTCATGGGGTTTTTTTTCGAACTGACTACGCTATTGACCTAGCAAGATCTTAACAGCTTCACCGGATTACCTTGTTGGTGAGGTTTTATCGTGAACGCAGTATTTTAGCAGTGATGCGGGTTCAAACAAACAACCAGTGTAGACATACAGACAGATGTCTAAAATTTATTAAAATGTGTTTTATTACTTATTCCAAGACACCTTGAACAATTTTTTTCACAATAATGTAAAATGTACAGACACGTTACATTTAATCTTATTATATGTATAAAAGTAGACTTAGAAGATAGAAGATATTTTTAATAACCGTAAAAGAAATCAAAACGTTCGAATATTATTTAATATCATTCGTAATCAACAGATTAAATTTTATACACGAAAATACTCCTATATACCATTCTAAAGCTTATAACATATACCAAATTAACCATCACAAGACGGCGCTACATTGTACCTATTTTACGGTTGTTCAAATTCATATTTTAATTTAACCCAGACGAAGTGAAGTTCCAGACTAGTAATTACATCGATACTAATACACACATCAAAAAAGTCTAAACAACATGCGTGATATTACGAAATTACCATTTATATTAATTAATTTCTAAGTATTTACTCAAACAAAGTGCGTAGGTAAGTAAACTTTTTTGTTATTGATGACATACTGGATGGTTGTAAAAAAAAATTTGATTATGTTTTGTTTTTTCATAAAATTCAAATGCCTGCGAATTTGTTTGAATTTAAGTGCGTTTTAATTGCTACGTTTAGTCTTGATTTTATAATTTTACCAACCATTTAAATAAAGTTAGCGACAAAATTGAATTGTTAGATATTCTTTACGTCATGAAGCGACGTCATTTGATGGCAGATGAAATGCAAAGAGCTGTAGGGATGTTGCAAGCGAGAAGTAATCAATCTCAGGTATCTCGACATTTTGACATTCATAGAAGTGTTATTTGTCGTCTTTGGCAGCGCTACAATAATACAGGAGAACCCGCTGAACAGCATCCAGGCCGTAAAAGAAGTACAACCACTCGGCAAGACCGGTATAAAATTATGTTTTCCGATGAGTCGTGATTTGGGTTTAAGCCTGATACAAGAAGGGTGCGAGTGTATCGTCGGCCGGGAAATACTGAAAGGCTCAGGTGCGTTCAGGACGTTCATCCATACAGCGGCTCAACAGTTATGTTATGGGCGGGTATTATGAAGAACAGGCGAACTGAGCTCGTTTTTGTAAATGGAAACATGAATGCTGAAAATTACATTGAGGATATTCTCAGACCTTATATCTACCCATTTGCACAAACCTTTGGCTCCGATTTTAGGTTAATGCATGACAATGCGCGTTCACATACAGCTCGGCGAACCAGTGAATACTTTGCAACGGAGAACATCCGGGTATTGCCCTGGCCTGCACAATCGCCAGATCTCAACCCCATCGAGCACGCATGGGACATGCTCCAGAGACGTGTTTTGAAGGACTTGGACGGAGCGACAACAACCCAACAGCTGAAGGATTTGCTACAATTCCATTGGGAGCGAATACCGCAAGATGACATAAACAGTCTCATTAACTCAATGAATAATCGTTGCCGACAAGTTCTGAATAGCAGAGGAGACCATACTTTGTATTAAATTGTTCTATTCTATATTATAAATTATCTAATACCTATCTATTATATAAATACATTTTCTTTAGAAATTTCATTTTGTAAGAAAAAAGTTTAGTTTCTTTTGTATCTTAGTTTCTACAGTATATTCTAATATTGTTCATTTCTGTTATTAAAAGAACTTATAAAGACAACAGCTGTTATTTTTACATCATGGAACCTTAAAGATATTATTTTAAAAATAAAATACAACGTTATAATGTGAAGAACCATCCTAAAATTGAAATTAGTACATGTTGCTTAGACTTTTTTGATGAGTGTACTATATAGCTGAAGAGTTTGTTTGCTTGA
This sequence comes from Antheraea pernyi, assembly GCA_015888305.1. Taxonomy (NCBI): domain Eukaryota; kingdom Metazoa; phylum Arthropoda; class Insecta; order Lepidoptera; family Saturniidae; genus Antheraea; species Antheraea pernyi. Next base: position 226,763 of record MU158981.1, read on the forward strand.
ACGCGTTAATCTCTGGAACTATTGGTCCGATTTGGAAAATTATTTCAGTATATAGCTCACTTATTGAGGTTTTTTTATCATATAAGCTATATATCATGACATCATGGTACCAATTAAGAATGTTTCAAAATCATTTTTTTCCTTTTGAGAGCGATAGCGTAAGCCCAAAGTGACTATTCCAAGCAGACGAAGACACGTGCAGAAACTGGTATTTTATAAGACCTGGTTATACTTGTAAACTAGTTTAGTTTAATTTAGAATAAATTCTTCCATCCAATTCTATTTTATACCTGAGTAGTAGGTACCCTAATACTTCATGCTAATAAAAGATGTTTAATTAAACGGTTTTCGAGTCCCTCGATCTCTTGTATACCATATACGAACTAACATTTTTATACTTGTAGGCATAAATTATTACAAAAAATAGTATTTTAATAATGCTAAAAGATAAGATTGTTGCCTAGCAGATGTTATACGCGCAACGAAGTGGTTACATGTGATCAAACTATTACGTAACTTGTAATTACAATTAACGTGGACTTATTATTACTAGTGGGCGCCCAGTGGTCGACATTCGACCATAGTTCATTAATTTTTTTAAGTTTGAATTTTATTAGGGTTAATATCATTGTTGAATGTAGAATGAAAAAGGGTAATTGGAACGTAAGAGTAAAATAATACATACAGTCGAGCATAGCAACCTCCTTCACAACCTTTTTTGAAGTCCTTTATTGACAGATTTCAAAATGTCTTTTTTATTTACATGTGTGTATATGTTGTGTAAAATTAAAGCAGTAGTGTGACTAATGCATATTTTAATTAATTTAATGTACTTCTAATACATTTTATATAAAATAAATAGCTGTCTGCACTTCTCGTACATATAAACTTTAACTATGCCAAATTTCACGTTCTTCCGTTCGCCCAATTCCGTTAAAAAGGGATACAAAGTTTAGGCTCCACATATTAATATATATGATAAATAAATTAGCGGGCCCGGCGGAAGTTATCCCGACCTAATAATAAAAAAAAAAACTTGACAAATTATACACCTAAACCTCCCTCATGAATCAATTTATCTAGTGGTGAAAGCCACATGAAAATCCGTTCAGTAGTTTTTGAATTTATCGCCAACGGACAGACAGACAGACGTGGCAGAGGACTTTGTTTTATAATATGTAATGATAATCTATATTATATTCGACAAGTACATACGTCATTAGCATATTACCAAATTTAAATATGTTGTTAACTTCGATTTGATCGAAGGTTTTTAAGTATTTGTTTTACAAAATTATGTTTTGTTATTTTTATATTATTTAAAATAAAGGACTTATTATGTAATAAATCCTTCGATCCTGTATAGATTATTTATACATTATAGGTTTCAGCGGTTGACCACTATCTCGACATCTCGGAATTCATGGTCCGTGTTATGTATGACATTTGTGACTTGTGGTTTATTAAAATGAAAGACCGAAATTTATCATTTAGTGCGTGCGCGGCACTTCCTTTCACGCCGACGTCTGTCAACGTCATAGATAAGATACTATATACTGAGACGTTTGTCAACGTAATGCGGGGAGCGGGTGTCGCAGGCGCACATATTTAATTATAATATCAAATATATCACAATCGGTTTACTAATTAAGGCGTGAAAACGTAATAAACAAACAGACTCACATTTGCAATTTATAATAATAGTAAAGATGTAATCAAATCAAATATTCATTTGTATATATAAAGTCGGTTTATAACAAACTGTACTGGCGGGCCCGGCTGACGTTATTCCACCCTCATAACACAAAAAAACTTGACAAATTATATAACTAGACCTTCCCCACGACTAATAGTCGTACAAGTTTATCTATGGTACAAGTAGTCAACGTAATGCGGGGAGCGGGTGTCGCAGGCGCATATATTTAATTATAATATCAAATACATCACAGTCCGTAATATTATTTTCCATACACTTCACTTGAGCATAATAACCGATCTATATTATGTAAAACACCATCAATATTACAAAATATAGAATCAACTACATGACAGACTAAGATCTCTACAAAAACTCCCCATATTATCTTATCTATATTTTCTCACAGTGTTACTAGACGAAAAATATAATATATTGACTATTGTACAGTGGAATAAAAAACAGCAACATTTTTATGAACGCACTAATGAAAAACGTATCTTTAGCAACACGTAGGTATACCAATTTTATCTATCTCCGGATCTACTTATAAGCATTGGCTCCTGCATATACATACTTGGATTTAGATTTGCCTTACGATGAATATATTAATTACAAATAAAAATGATCAAAAACTTGTATACGATTTACGCAGTACCGCTATATGCATACATACATAGCTATAAATGTACATTTATAACAAACGGATATTAGTTCGAAAGTAGTATTATAGAGGCGACCTCTATTTATATAATGTACTCTGTGGGTATACCAAACGCACTCGGGAGCGTTGTAGGCACACGATAGAACGAGTCAAAACGCACCGGGTGCGTTGCTGGCATGGAATGGGTTAAAAACACTAATTTTATAACAGACTAGCTGTGCCCGCGTGGAACCTTATGTAAAAAGCAATGATTACTAAAGTCATCTAAATGTATAAAGTCCATTTACTTAGGTATCTACTTTTTCTCGAGCGTGGTTGCGGCCATGCTCGGCAGTGAGGAAGTGTGGAACGCAATGGCCGCCTTCTGCGAGGAAGTCGTCTCGCAGAAGGAGGCGGCGGAGAGGGTTCGTGAGCAAGATCCTCAAAGTGACCCTCTCCGCCAACGGAGGACAGGCAGGAGGGGGGGGGCGGTTGATTGCCTCCTCCCACCATAGCTGGACCGGGGAGGATGGGTCGGGGGACCCATCTTCCCATTGCACAGGTCCGGCGGAAGGAGGAGACGGCCGGTGTGTACCCGGCTGTCTCCTAACAAGACGGGGCCCGGCGGCGGCGCTTTCGATACTGGGCCAACCCTCTACAAGGTTGATTAGCTTGTTCGGTCCCTTGCCGCCCCCACAAAACGGTCTGTCGGTACACCGTGGGGTTTTAGTCCGTGCGACTCGGACATAACCCACCCTCTCCCCCGGGAGGGTGGCGTATCCATAAGGGATTTCCCCACGTTAAAAAAAAAAAAAAAGGTATCTACTTTTCTATCGTAGATAAGTCGCGTCGTCATTAAAATTACAATAACTTCTGATAGATTGAACCGATTTTAATGAAACAAAGACTAAATGTTTCTCTAAAGCACAAGATACGCTTTATGATTTTCTTCACTTGCAACAATTTTTTTCACAAAAATCTAAATAGTACAGACACGTTACATTTACCTTATTATTATACGTATAGATTAATTAAATTATGTTATAAATGCCATGTGTGGTCATATTCGGGCAATATTCGAACTTCCTGTTACGTTACTGAAGGCTGACGTAAATGTTGCCTCAGCAGAGAACCTCAAGCGATGCAAATATGCTACTCCTAGCAGGGGCTATACATGGGTGCCCTCCAGAGTTGAAACTCTGGGACGGTAAAATCAGAGTTCCAAAAACCTCTTCAAAGGACTCACGGGTCCTCTGACTCAGAAGGATGACCAATTATTACCACACTACAATATAATACAGCTAGGCTTTTTTTTTCGAACTGACTACTCTATTGACCAAGCAAGGTCTTAACAGCTTCACCGGACTACTAAGGCGAGCGCTTAAAGCACTCAGCCGATTTTATTTTGACAACTAGCTCAAGGGTGCGCGGCACACCTCGGCTTTGGCTGTTGCCTGATACATGCAATTCGCGACCTATGTGACATATATGAGTTGTTGAAACATATATGTGTACCAAGCATACATAACTCAACAACCCTTATATATATTTCGTATCGGATAATATTCTAAACTATTTCAGTTTGATAAGGGAAAAAAGATAAAACCCTTCCACATGCATGTGTAAGCGTGTATGCGTGCACGTGTGTGGAGGTGATATGTGTAATGTTGTCGCAGTGATGTAAGATTTTGTGTCACTGTATCGCGCGAGCGGCGTACTCAAGGGCTCCACGCCGAGAGAACGGACCTAGGCTAGAGCCGTTGCCGAGGAGGGCCTAGTCTGGTGTGCGGGAGCGAAATTTACCCCCAGACTACGGCGGCGTGATCTGTGGTTACGCGGGCGTGCGTGAGCACGCTCTGTTTGGAGAGACAGGCTGGTACTGATCGTTCACTACCGTTATTTCATCGGGAGGGTCGGTAAAAATATGTCGCAGACGTCTTTTACAACGCGCAGCGTTTGGTACGGGTTCGTATTTTGCGGCGGATACCACTAACGGACTGGGCTCTGTCTCGATTAGATGATTACACCATACAATATCTTCGGATAACTGTTCGGGTTTAACGTAACAAACGTATAATATTTAAGTAGAATAATAGTAATAGTTTCTCACATTTTAGACGATTTTTAACAATACTTGAAATAATTTCTATTTTTGTAATACATTTTAAGGATTTAATATGGCCTTTATGATATTTTTATTAACTAAAATGATATGCAAATGATTTAAACGGACTTATTACCTACTTCCGGTACCGCTACAACACCTTCGACCTGAACATTATTACTAGCGCTACCCTTTTAGAGATATCGGTCTATAAAATGCAAGATGTCGTTGAACTGCGAACACTTCTACGTCGAAGTTAGTGAAGCTCTGCTCGGATAAATAGTCCCAGTCCCTACGGAGTGTTAATCGTTTTTCCTGATTTATCGACTATACGTTTATTTATTACACTAATAAAATTAGCGACAGCAGAAATAGGCGCGGACCAAGAGATTGCGGAAAAAGAGAAAAAAACTGTGCGGTTTATGCACCACATGTAGATAATGCCTACAGATTCTATATATTACTCAGACATACGAGCCATATTATAAATAGTTCTTACTAGTACCTATATATATATAAAACTTTGCTTACGACACCTTTTTCCAAGCCTTCATAAGACGAAGGTGCGCACACATACTTCGCTAGTACCATAGATACACTGTATAATGTATTCACACTGTATAATGTATTCTTCACACTGTATAATGTATTCTATCTCATTCTCTTCGAAGTTAACTCCTATAGATGTATATTTTTGTCTCTTTTAATGTCACTTTTTGGTTTCATTGAGTTTCAAATTTTGTACAAGTATTATAATGAACGCTTGAGCAGTTAACCCGTTCCTTGCCAAGCCCTTTTTGCATGTAATGGTCTTGAGACTATTTTACATTTTCACAAAAACTAGATGTATATTCATCCTTTTTTTTCAAACTTCTACGCTATTGACCTGATGGGCCTTTACAGCCTCGCCGGACTCCATCACGTATTATCATACAATATTACGTAACATCATACATAACATGACATAAGTTATTCGTTTTCAATAGTACACGTGGCCTAAATATCAAGTTTAACGTGTACCGCCGTCGCACGGTCATCGCACGAGAATTGACGGTGGTGCAAGTGGCACTAGCGGAGCGGGTCGAAGTAGAAAACCGGAGAGAAACCGAAAACCACAAACAGTTAACGGTAACACCAATTTTGTTCGGTAATTGTTCAGTATGTGGGGGGCTACATATGAAAGATTATTGTAAATACAAACTATATGTTTGCAGAATATGCAATAAAGAAGGGCATTTAAAGAAGATGTGTCCGAAAAGAGGCAGGAATACATCATTTATTCATATGGTAGAAGATAATAATATCATAGTTAATGACTCATCTTGTAGCAGCGATGAGGTAAATTATTCAATTATATCTCGTCAATTTAAAAAGTTTGAACCATACACCGTTGATGTTTACATTGAGCAAACATTGTTAACTATGGAGGTAGATACAGGTAGTGCAATATCATGTATTAGTTACGATTGTTATTTAAAATATTTTTCAAAGTACGAATTGAGAAAAACTAATTTAATTTTAAAATATTATACTGGGGAAATGGTAAAAACGGTAGGAAAAATCACACCATTAGTTACTTATAATAACAAAAGTCAAATATTAGATTTATATGCAGTAAAAAAAAAAGAAAAAAAGTAGTTTTCTATTGCAAATAATATTTATTACTTTTACAGTGTGTTTGTAGAATACATAAATATAAAAACATTTAAAATGTGAATAGCTTTTTCGAAGTGGCTGCAATACAGTCCTTTAAACGTTGAAGCCAGTTATCAATAGAAGCACGCACTCTTTCCATGGGAAAATTATTCACTGCAAATCGTACGGATTGTTTTAGGGACTCGAAATCTAGGGATTATATAGGATTAAAGATCGGGACTAGACGACGGCCAGTCTTCAGTTCTGACGAATTCTGAAACGTTCGTTTCCAACCAAGACTGCGTAGACCGAGCTTTATGACCCGGCGCCGAGTCTTGCTGGAAGGACCATTCTTGGTTATTGAACATGGTGTTGTTAAGGGGCTTCACTACCTTCTCAAGAATGGTATCTTGATACATTTGTGCCGATGTTTTGATACCTTTCTCACAAAAGTATGGCTCAGTCACTCCTTCATAGCTAATACCCCACCAAACCATCACTGAAATCGGATAGTGCCCACGTTGCACTCTGTCGACTAATTGGGATGCTTCCTTAGAGCTTTGAGCATAAATGCGGTCATTTTGTTTGTTAAAATGTTGCTCAATTGTAATAAAATTCTCATCCGTAAACAACATTTTTCTGTGACCTCCCTTTGCGTACGTACTGCTTCAGTAGTTGTTTCTATTTTACTGCCCTATGCTTTTTTAAAATTATTAGTTAAGAAATGACCAGTACGTTTCTTACAGGCTGCAAGTCCTAAGTCATCTTTTAAAATACGCGACATGGTTCTAGGTGCTATCTTCATCTCCCGAGATAAAATCTTTTGCTTTCGGAAAGGATTTATTCGTATTCTTTCCCTTACTGCTTTGACCATCTTTTTCGTACGAAACTACGTGGACGGTCAGACCTTTTTCTGTCACAAACAGAGTACTATTTATAGATAGTACGTACGTTAACCCCATTTTGAAATATTCTTCACTGGTGCCTTCCTCGATAAATGAGGCATCTAACACTGAAATAATTTTTAAAATGGGACCAGTAGCCTAAGATTAGAGCGTTCAACCAAACAAAGAAACCCTCCAGCTTTATAATATTTGTTTAGATTTAACTATTAAGTATATAGATTCTATATATTTTCTTAATTTATCATGATGCATGTTATTTACAAAGCTTTGTTATTTTAAGAACAAACTTAAATGGCATGTTCATGGCGGGACAATGTGTTCATGATTTTACGGATCGCGATAAAAGCGACTACACCTGTGTTAAAATTACTTAAAGTATTCGTATTGGACAAGGGAAATATTAAAAACGCAATGTTATGGTAGGTAATATAGTAATGTTAAAATAAAGTGTTGTTACACAAATAATAATTCAAAGGAAAATCCTAAATAACTGATTTATCGTAAATGGATATAACACTATATAATTACACATATCCTCCACAAAATTGTAACATGAAATCTGGTACATATTTATTGAATGTGTAATTGTTTTTATTCAGTTTTAACTTAAAATTATTTTCATTCTTTAGAATAATTAGTTTTCTGAAATTGTATCATCATTATTATTATGAACACATAAAATAGTATATGTATGTAATTATAAAAACCATTAATAATAGGTCTTTGAACCTATGAAATAATTGAAATATTAAATAATATGAAATTGCCGTTCTGCAGTGCTGGCCATTTCAAATCAAAATAATTTTTGTTTCGCTAAGAATTCTAATTTCAAATTAATTTTATTTTAAAAACATGGAATTCTTTTTCCAACAGTAGTCATTGGTTTATTGATTAGTGTTAGTTACATTTTCATCACATTTCAACATTTCAGTATTTTTTGTCATCATGGATACGTTAAAAATTCGAGTAATTATGGAATATGAGTACCGTCGTGGCAACAACGCGGCACAAGCGGCACGCAACATCAACGACGTTTACGGAGCTAACACTACAAACCAACGCACCACCTGTTATTGGTTTGCTCGCTTCCGTTCTGGGAATTTCGACCTGAAAAATGAACCTCGCGGTCGTCCGATAACTTTGGTCGACAATGACGAATTAAAGGCGATTGTGGAAGCTGATGATACACAATCTACGTCTGAATTAGCAGCAGCTTTCGACGTTAGCATCAAAACAATATTGATCCATTTGCGTCAAATTGCAAGGTAAAAAAGCTTGACAAATAGGTGCCCCACGAACTCAATGATAGCCAGCGCGAAGTACACGTCGAGACGTGCCTTGCACTGCTCAATAGACACACAAATGAAGGAATTTTGAACCGCATTGTTACCTGCGATGAAAAATGGATTCTGTTTGATAACCTTAAGCGCTCAGCAAGTTGGTTGAATCCTGGTTCAGCACCTAAACAATGCCCTAAACGAAAACTTACCCCTAGAAAAGTGATAGTCACTGTTTGGTGATCTAGCGCCGGTGTGATTCATCACACCTTTTTATCAAACGTGGTGAGCATTACTGCAGATGTGTACTATGAAGAACTGAACACAATGATGGAGAAGCTGGCTCATCTCCAACCAGCATTGGTCAATCGCTCGTCTACGCTGCTCCTGCACGACAATGCGCGACCTCATACTGCACAGCAGACGGTCTCCAAGTTGCAAGAACTGTGGTTGGAAGTTCTCCGTCATCCGCCCTACTCACCAGACCTTGCGCCTACAGACTACTACTTTTTCCAGAATTTGGATAACTCCTTGGCGGGAAAAAAATTCAATACCCGAGAGGCAGTACAAAATGCCTTTGAAGAATTTGTTGCCTCCCGTCCAGCTGATTTCTTTAAGAAGGGCATCAATAAACTGCCACTGCGTTGGCAAAGATGCATTGTTTGCATGGGTGATTACTTCGATTAATACATTTTAAAAAAATACATGAAACAAATTCGTTAATTTTTTGTCATACAAAACGGCAATTTCATAGGTAAAGACCTAATATAAGCATTATTGTAACACTTAAAGAATTTCGATAATTCGAAATTGGTCAGTTAAAAATAGTTTACGAATTACAAACATTTATTTCGGAATTTTGGTGTGTAAGGGATGTCTAATAACATCATAAGACTTGAGACACCCAAACCAACCTCACCTGCACGTGGTGCACCCTGCTGAATAACGAACGAGGCAATGGCGAAAGCGGGGTGGTAGGGTTTTACAGCCTGACTGGGTCGCAATCACCATGCATATGGCGAAGAAGTCCGTCATAGTGATTCGCTTCTGCGGGTCGCGTTTCGGGACCAGCCTGTGCATATCCAGCTTTTCGCAGGCCGGCATGACCGCGGCGACCAGCGACGGATAATTTCTCTCTCGGTGGTCGCCATTGTTTTTGGATTGTACTGTGCTTACCATCAGGCAACACAGTACAATCATATTGCCGTGCTAAAATAAAAAAAAGAACACGACCGCGAAACAATTGTTAGAGAAATAACATAGAAAACTTCACATTCTCACTAGGTAGGAGGCTCGTGAGTATATCTCTAAACATCCTATACTGGTCAAAAATTCAGTCAATCATTTCGGCAATATGATAATTAATTAATTAAGCCTTATGGAATTATATAATACAATAAAACTTAGCGTTCTATATTAGCTTTGAACTCTGAACTCAACTCCAGAGCTAAGTGATGCCTGACTTTATAAATCGATATTTTGCCCTTACACTCAATATCTTATCGAATGCTTACGTTTATTTTAGTAACAGGACGTTTATATAGATCAATAGTTACGAAGAAAAATTATAGATAGCATGCCCTGAGAGCTGTCTCGAAACGAATGAAATTTTATAGAAAATCCTTTGTTATAATTTATTTAATTCATAAGGTAAAACGTAAATAGTGTTTCCGTCTTTGTTTCAACGATAAACAACATTTTTCCAACAATAAAGCGCATTGTTCGCTTGTTTTATTCGTTTACACGCGCTTGCGTCAAGCAGACGTATCCCGTATCATAATATGTAGTAATTGTGTCGCCAAATATTTACTAACAAACAGAGGTGCAGTGGAAACAAATGCATTTGCAATTAATTGCTTACCGAGTGCGGACAAAGGGTGCAATAGTCGGCAGTCATCGCGTTCAGTCGTGAGTCGGTAGTCTCAGTAGTGAGACGTTGCGCGCGCCACTCACAAACACAACTCGAACAACCGCGCACACGCGGATTTTAAACAATAACGTATAAATAAAAAGACAAAATGCTCGCCGGCGTACAAATTGTCGAAGAAAGTGTTTCATACAGCCAGGGAAGTGAAACCGTTAAAACTAACCCGAAAACTGTACTCGCACGGGAAAATCACACAGCCCAAGGCCTCACCAGGATACCGACCACGGAACCCGTTGACATCCACTTCACAAATATCACTTGTACGGTCAATTTGGGATTTAATAAAGGTAAATTAATAGTATTATTTAATATTTCGTAATATATTTCATTAATTTAAAATAAACACCTGGATTATACCGATATCGTATTAACTCCCGCGTAGTCTTTGTTGATAACGGTTGAGATGATAAAATAATACGATGCTATGTGTAAATTTCTTCATTATCCATTTACGAAACTGATAACATTGTTATTTAATAAATAATTGTTCCACAAATTACTTATACTTACCCAATTATTACAGATAATAAAGTAGTTACAACTTCGAACCAATAAATTTATTGTAAACAATACAACTTATAACGTAAACATGTGACAAACAGTCGTCATTTCAATACTAGATTAATAAGTAATAATAAAAATATTGACCTCAAAACGATTCCACAATTATTATTAAATTTTAGTTTAGCAAAACAAGTTGAAAATATAAACAAAATTAATGTTTATTTGCTTTCGTATCTTTGACAAGCATAGAACAAAAAGCGTTCATCGAACTTCGATTGTGATTCTATTGTTTTTATTGTAAAGGTTTTAAGCATAATTAATATGGGTAATATGGACTATATAAGATTCTAACAAAAAAACAACGAAGTTTATGCAGAAGTTACTGTTTTATAATACTAGCTGTACCGCGACTCCGTTCGCGTGGAACCTAATGTAATAAAATCATCTGAATTAAGTCCATTTACTTATGTACTTTTCCCTCGTACTTAAGTCGCGTCTTCATTAAAATTACAATAACTTTTGATAGAGTTAACCGATTTTAATGAAACCAGGACTAATGTTACTCGATGCTATATGATTGATTTTCTTGGTGCTGTTTTATCGCGAACGCATTACTTTAACAGTGATGCGTGTTCATACAACAGAGACACGCAGATATCATATACTCGTATATTAATACGTGAAGCCTAAACTTTGTATCCCTTTTTTAACGAATTGGGCGAACGGATGAACGTGAAATTTGGCATAGTTAAAGTTTATATGGAGGAGAAGTGCAGAAAGCAAAAAGATTTTTTTTAAAAATTTATTTTATATAAAATGCATTAGAAGTACATTAAATTAATTAAAATATGCATTACTCACACTACTGCTTCAATTTTACACAACATATACACACATGTAAATAAAAAAGACATTTTGACATCTGTCTATAAAGGACTTCAAAAAAGGTTGTGAAGGAGGTTGCTATGCTCGACTGTATGTATCATTTTACTCTTACGTTCCAATTACCTTTTTTCGTTCTACATTCAACAATGATATTAACCCTAATAAAATTCAAACTTAAAAAAATCAATGAACTATGGTCGAATGTCGACCACTGGGCACCCACTAGTTTCTAAAAATGATTGAAATGTATTTTATTGCTTATTACAAGATACCGGCTACAATTTTTTTCACAAAAATCTAAAAGTAATGACGCGTTAGATTTACATTCTTATTATATGTATAGATTTACAGAAGCAATTGTTTTATAACAATGAAATCGTTGTTATCGTGAATTTTTATTAAGGTCGTAGGTATTTAGTAGAAAGAAAAGGATAAGTTGACTTATTTGATTAAATGCCAACAAACACGTGCTTTGTATTGAATAAAACTTGAAGCTGATAAAGAGCCTATAATCACGTTTTTATCCGGTCATATCCTCGATTAATGACCACGTCGTAAGAGTTTATAAACACTTTATAATAAAACTATCTGACCCGTGCCCACTTCGTTGGGCGGCAATAGGCATTATCAAGCTACAACTTTTTTCTAGAACTCAATCATACATCTCTCATCGTTAAGGCAGCGTTCGTAAGATACGTTTTCGTTCGACCGTCTTTTCCTCGACTCCCCAGATATTACCCCCTACAACCTCACAAACTTTACCTCTTTATCATATTAGTATAGATAATATAATTAGTTAATAGCTTCTGCCCGCGACTTCGTACGCGTGGAATGGTTATTTTGGGCTAAGACGCAGCGGAAACTATCAAGAGGAAAAAATACCCCGATTTAGAAACATTATTCATTGGTGCTCCGCTCTTATGGGTCATAGCATGATGATATATGTCCTATATAACCTTTAACCTTACCGTATAAATGAGCTATATAACACTGAAAGAATTTTCAAATCGGACCAGTACTTCCTGAGATTATCCCCTACAACGTTACAAACTGACAAACTTTACCTCTTTATAATATTAGTATAGATTATTCGAACCGGTGGTAATTTTACTTTCACGAATGTTTATATAGAATTTGATACTCAGTACGGTACGTAATATCGCCTCGTATGCGTTGACGCTGTAAAATTAAATACAACGATATTAATAACATGATAGGTAAAGACAGGAGAGTGGCGCAAATATAATGTCGGAAACCGTCGCAACTTAATGAGAATAGAGCTCTCCCTTAATGTAAAAAGACTAAAAGAACGTACTTTCTTATCGTAATCACAATGCAAAATACATACAAACTTTATCATAATTATTGTATGCATTTTTCGTGTACATAATTCGTGACTTTTAATTTAAAGAGGATCAACATCAAAATCAAAAATACTTTATTTAATTTAGGCCTTGAGAAAGCTTTTATGAAAGTCGACACTACCACCGCTTCGGAAAACAACCCAGTTATCGAGAGGAACCGACAAGAAACTCGATCTGGTTTATCTTTTCATCATACGTATTGTCACAAACATAGATAGTTAAATTCGTTTTTGCGGATGTACAGAGAGGGGTGTCGTTTCCAAACATTTCTATTGTTTACTTATTAATCCAATCTATAATAGCCTATAGATATTAAAACCCGTTTGACACGGTGCTTCAATTTAGTATCCGGCGAATCGGTAATGTGCTTTGGGACTTCATTATAAAACCTAACTCTTTTACCTAAAACATTGATACTGGTCTTAGGTCTTATAGAAACGTGGGATAACAAATTTGTCATTATTTGCAGTATTTAAATAATGTCGGTCTTCTTCCAGCCTATCTAATTTTTGTCGGACATAGATTGGATTATTAAAAATATATTGGGAGGGCAGAGTTGAAATATAAGTATATTATTAGTTAAAATTTAAATAATTGTAATTCATTGTTTTGGAATATCTGTTTTGTAAATATGTTATTGACAATGTGACAAAGTTAAAAGTTCGGGCAGTGGAATGTTCTTTGTGTAGAATAAATAAATCGTGCAACGTATTTTGTCTCATAAAATTTCATAAATACCTTTTTAGTTTTTACAAATAAATTTCAATAAATCTTGTAATGATAAATTGAATGATTTCCTTGTATTCGAATCCCTGTCGAAACAGTTGACTTCTCTTGCTGGAGACTCATGGGTCACTGTATTCATCCCGCCACCACTGGAATTGAAAAGACTTCCTACAACATACAAAGGTAACTCTACTTCTGCATTGTGACGAAAACACGTTGTGGTGGTTGGAAACATTCTAAGTTTCAGCGATTAGGTATAAGGCCACGACTCTAGCGTTAAATGTGTGACATGACCCATCAGTTTATTTCAGTATCTAATTTATAAGTCGGTTTAATTTTTGTAATCAGAATATTACCATACTATCATACTATTGTCTGACAACTCCATATAATAAAAGACTTCTGGGCCTTTGTGTAAATCGATAATAAAACATACTATAAACGACAATAATTTCTAGTAGGTACCATAGGGCTCGACAATTAAAATTAAATATTCACACTGATAACACCTGCCCTTCGATAATACATCTGTGAAAACTTTGAACATTTGCTTCAAGTATGCCCCAAGTTTAGAACGAAGAGACGAGTATATAATGCTATGTGACAATTTTCGTATATGTCAATTCGATCTTTTGGACTTGATGGAGAAGGAGTCTGAAATTACCACGACTCTCTGACTTGCATCTAAATCATAACTGACAAACCTTAGTGGCTTTTTATATAATGCTCATGCAACGCGTCAAGAGAACGAGAAGTGACTCGTATAAAATTGCGATCACCCTTCATTCACAGTGCGAAACCTACAAAATTGAAAAAAAAAACACACACACACACTTTAGCGTATATTGTTCGGTCGTGTGATACATGTCACCACATAATTCTCTAATGCTCAGTGTGAAATACTGGATTTCCAAGGTCAAAATTGGGTTTGAATGTCATTAAATCGTCGGGCACTTCCGGCAAATAACTCTAGGTCTCTAGAGTCAATGAGCCAATGGTTTTATATTTATTTTTTTAGCTTAAGGAACCTACTTACGAACAAATACCGTTTTCTTATCGCACTAGCTTATCTTTTAATATAAACAAAGAATGTCACTCGTGTTAGCAGTACTCGTATGCTAAAGGGTAATTGTGTAAACCAATTAATAATTAATTGCAGTAATAATATGAAACCTTTTATCGTGCATTTTAACATAAATATAATTAAGAATAATTTCTAACCACAAAAGACCTTAAAAGATTATTCAATAATGATTATCCCTTATACAAAAAAAGACAAAAATGCTTTATTCAATTTAGTCCCTAAGGTGTTTATGAACATCAAAGTTATCACCTCTGCACCGGTTCGAAGAACAACCCAATCAGCGAGAAGAACCAGCAAGAGATTCGATCTGGCTGATTTTTTCGTGATACATATATCTTTACAAAGTTAGATAGTTACATTCGGTTTCAGTGGATGCACAGAGAGGCTCGTCATTTCCAGACGTCACCATCGTTCACATATTGATCAACCGTACAACTGCCTCTAGACGTTAAAACGCGCATGACATGTTGCTTGAACTCAATATCCGGTAAATCGGTAATGTGTTTTGGGACTTTGTTATAAAACCTAACACTATTACCTAAAAAACTGTTTTTGGTCTTAGTGACCCTGAAATATGGAATTACCGGTTTGTTGATGTTTCTAGTATTTAAATTTTGTTGGTTTTTACATCCAGCTTATCTAAATTTTTGCGGACATGCATTAATTTTTAATTAATTATTAAATATTCATTAAGTTTTTATAGTATTTTTATAGTTGTCTCTTTATTTAATTCATAATTACTATAAAGTATAAATAAGACTTGTTAAGTGATATTTATTTTATTTATTTATTTCTATTAACTTTAGTTCTATTAACTTTTGACCTTCTGATGTCATCGATTTAAATGCCTACAAATTATTCTTAGTACGGTGAAGCCAATATCTCGCAAAGTATATACCGACTGATAAGGAAACTCAACATGCAAAAGAAAGGCACTGTGACACGTTGTTTATGACACGCATCGATTGAAAACGCAATTGTAACTTACCTTATTCCTTTAATTGCTTTAGCTTCTACGAACAGTATTTTCAATAAGTCGTGAACGATGTAATATTCAATTGTTTTTAAATAATCTATACATATAACAAGAGGGATATTGGTATATCTGAGATCACGAAATACTAAGCGTCCTTTATAGAGGTTTTTATGGTATCCATTTGTATGTGGTAGAGCCACACTGAAGCATTACTGGTTTCAGCATGAATGGGTCGGCTCGTCCGGGGTAGTACCACCCTCTCATAGAAAACCGACGTGAAGTAACATTGCTTGCATTGTTGCGTTTCGTTCGGTCAGTGAGAGCGCCGGAGGACCACCTCCCCCACGTTCCCTTCCCCCACGTTTCCTCCCCCCACGTTCACCCTCCTCCCGACTTTCCCAACCCCTCTTCCCAAAAAACAGGCTGGCAACGCACTGGCGACTCCCTCGGTGCTGCTAGTGTCTATTGACGGCGATGGTCACTTACCATCAGGTGACCCGCCTGTTCATTTGGCCCCTATAATATAAAAAAAAAGTATTATTTCGCTAGTCAATGACTTTTTTTTTCTCGAATTGATTACAAAATGAATTCCCCTACCGCATCTGTCTGTCTGTCTGTTCGCGATAAACTCAAAAACTACTGAACGGATTTTCAAGCCATTTTCACCAGTAGATAAATTGATTCATGAGGTAGGTTTTGATGTATAATTTGTCAAGGCCTTCTTTTATAATCAGGGCGGGACAACGTCTGCCGGACCCGCTAGTCTATACATATAATAACATTGTAAATGTAATGTGACTGTACTTATTAGATCTTTGTGAAAAATAAAAGTTCATGTAAGAATAAGTAATCAGAATCATAAAGCATATCCTTGAATAACATCTAGTTTTTGTTTTATTAAAATCGGTTCACTCTATCAAAAGTTATCGTAATTGTAATGACGACGCGACTTAAGTACGAGAGAAAATTGATAAGTAAATGGATTTATTACATTCAGATGATTTTATTAATCACTGTTTTTTTACATATGCTTCAATGCGGACAAAGTCGCGAGCTCAGCTAGTTTTGAAACAAATATCATTATACACAGTTTTAAAACGCAGTTTGAAATATTAGACTTTGAATCAACAACACTGAGTTATCATAATACTATATTTCCTGTGTTATGACTTTGTCATCAAATTTCGCCTCGATTGTTTATATTAACTAGTGGGTGCCCAGTGGTCGACATTCGACCATAGTTCCTTGATTTTTTAAAGGGATGTAGAATGAAAAAGGGTAATTGGAACGTAAGAGTAAAATAATACATACAGTCGAGCATAGCAACCTCCTTCACAACCTTTTTTGAAGTCCTTTATTGACAGATGTCAAAATGTCTTTTTTATTTACATGTGTGTATATGTTGTGTAAAATTGAAGCAGTAGTGTGAGTAATGCATATTTTAATTAATTTAATGTACTTCTAATGCATTTTATATAAAAAAAATAGCTTTCTGCACTTTTCCTCCATATAAACTTTAACTATGCCAAATTTCACATTCATCCGTTCGCGCAATTCCGTTAAAAAGGAGTACAAAGTTTGGGCTTCACGTATTAATATATATGATATTAGTTTTATATATATATACTAATGGTATTCGACGGAAGTGCCTTAACAATGAACTATATCGTGTTTGATGGCGAGCGCGGAAGGTAATCAGCCCATATGACAACTAGAGCAAGGATGCGACAAGCACGGCTTAGGATATCGGCTTGCATGCAATTTCTACGTGTAATACGTAACTAACTAATCATACGAGATAGTTTGCCATATATAACATACATTCTGTATATATACGTGTATATTTGTTAATTTTGCAAATTTGTTAACACTAGGGGGCACGGCGGACGTTATTCAGTAGTCCGGTGAAGCTGTTAAGACCTTGCCAGGTCAATAGCGTAGTCAGTTCGAAAAAAAAAAGTTATCCCACCCTGGAAATTATTTTTTTTTTTACAAATTATATACCTAATCCTTCCTCATGAATCACTTTATTTACTAGTGAAATCAGCATGAAAATCCGTTCAGTAGTTATTGAGTTTACCGCGAACAGACAGACAGACGTGCCAGAGAACTTTGTTTTATTATATGTAGTGATATATCTATACATATAAGTGAAATAGTGGAGTCTGTGTGTAATGTAAAATAACATTATTTTATATAAATGGATATGAAAGTAGAAAGTAGTAGAAGTCGTGATGGTGTAGTGGCTTGACCGGTGGAATATCGTTTCGATGTCCGCAGGTTCGAACCCCGGCATGTAACAACGAATTTTTCGGAATTCGCGTACATTTACTAATTTCGGGGGTATAAGGGGTGTCAAATAACATCATAAGACTTGAGACACCCAAGCCAACCTCACCTACACGTGGTGCACCCTGCTGAATAACGAACGAAGCAATGGTGAAAGCGGGGTGGTAGGGTTTTGCAGCCTGTCTAGGTCGCAAGGTGGCTCGCACATATACATGGTGTATATGGCGAAAAAGCCCGTCATAGTGATTCGCTTCTGCAGGTCGCGTTTCGGGATCAGCCTGTGTATATCCAGCTATTCGCAGGCCGGAATGACAGCGGAGACCGGCGATGGATAGTGTGTCACTCGGTGGTCGCCGTTGTTTTTGGACTGTACTGCGCTTACCATCAGGCATAGTGCAGTTACTTTGCCGTGCTACAATAAAAAATATAAATTTGTTAACACTATCGGCTGACGGTGAAGGAAAACATCATGAGGAAACCTGAACCTGAGAAATATTCTTGTAGTACTACTATATGTGGGAAAAATATAGAACTGTGGATTTCTCAGAGTTTGAAATCGCCAATACTTTGTGGGCTGGCGTGGCGATTATGTTCATACATTCCTTCGGGAATAGGCCTATGGCCTTGCAGTGGGTCTCATATATGCTGATGATTATGATATGAAAGTATATACGGTACTCACAGTAAAATTATTCTTGAAAATATCACCCGTCTGCCTAATTGTTCCGGCTAATCTCTCAAACGGTTACACATTATAGAGATACAAACGCTGGTACACATATATGTTTCAACAACTCATATATGTATGAATAGTTAGCTTAGCTTAGGTTAGCTCTTCTACCGCGCAGCACACGCTGTCTGAGTGTGTTGCGTGGGGGGAGCAGCGCCGCATTCTGGCGGCGGCCGTGGGAACGGACTTATCGCTGCCGAGCGTGGTTTCGGCCATGCTCGGCAGCGAACAGGCTTGGCGAGCGATGGCCTCCTTCTGCGAAGAGGTCGTCTCGCAGAAGGAGGAGGCGGAGAGGGCCCACGAGGCAGACCCTGAAAGTGGCCGTCTCCGTCAAAGAAGGACAGGCAGGAGGAGAAGGCGCTTCGCCCAACTCCTCCTGCCACCGTAGCCGGACCTGAGGGGATGGGCCAGGGGGCCATCTCCTCATTGCACAGGTCCGGCGGACGAGGGGGGACAGCCGGTGTGTACCCGGTCTGTCCCTCTATAGGTAGGAACCCGGCGGTCACCTTCCGCCGGGCGGACCGAGGGGGCGGCTCTACAAGGTTGATTAGCTTGAACGATCCCTTGCCGCCCCCACAAAACGGTCTGTCGGTACACCGTGGGGTTTTAGTCCGTGCGACTCGGACATAACCCACCCTCTCCCCCGGGAGGGTGGCGTATCCATAAGGGATTTCACCACGTTAAAAAAAAAAAAAAGATAGGTCGCGAATTGTATGTATCAGGCAACAGCCCTAGCCGAGGTGTGCCGTGCACCCTTGAGCTAGTTGTCAAATAAAATCGGCTGAGTGCCTTAAGCGCTCGCCTTAGTAGTTCGGTGAAGCTGTTAAGACTTTGCTAAGTCAAGAGCGTAGTCAGTTCGAAAAAAAAAATACAAACGCAGACGAAATCGAGAGATGCTGCTAGTTTATAAATATAAATACGATGGTAGTATCTGTCTTTCGTCCGGGTAATGACCAAAACGGCTGAATCTATTGTGACGAGACTATTACTTTTATAAAGGACTTCTTAGAGTAATATCTAGACTCTACCATAGGGACTATGTATAATAAATTTAACATAGATAAATTAAAATCGTTAAAATAGTTATATCTTATACTTAGTAACGAGATAATGAGAGATACTAAGATATGAAATGTAAATAATGACCATAACAGATCATTTGCAGTAGAACGAGGTCACGGACCCTGGTTAGTAATAAATATGAGGTTAGCACGTATAAACATAAATAACATTGTAGTGTCTGTTTGTAATATCAAAGTTTTTTTTAAAATTAAATGCATATGAGAGTGTGCACGGTAATTAGGTACTAAGCGCAGGAGACTACATAGCGCTTACTAATTTTAAATAATCTAACTACAATATTATAAGTGCGGAAGAGAGTTTGTTTGTTTGTTTGTTGAGTTAGACGCCTAAACTACTCAACCGATCACCATGAAATTTTGCATACAATGTAAGGGGTGCAGAGAAATGCATAGAGTGTTTTTATTCAGATAAAGAGTCACGAGGGATGGGTTTAATCTATATTAATGCGAGCGAAGCCGGGGGTGAAAGCTAGTCCTTACATAAATAATACGTTCACGAGTACGTTACGGTATATGTTTTTCCACTGTTAGTCAACCGATTTTCTTAATTTCTGTTTATTAACTATTCATGAGATTTGGTGTTATCAATAAAACACAGGGCGTATCGTAAAGGTACGCGATAGAAGTGAAACTGCAGGCCGGCATTACAGTGGCGACCGGCGATGGATAGTGTGTCACTCGGTGGTCGTCACTAGTTTTGGATTGTACTGTGCTTACCATCAGGTATAGCGCAGTCATCTTGCCGAGATACAATAAAAAAAACTGTTATATTACAAGGAAAACTTTTAATTTAAAAAATAGAATAAAGAGTCTACGTCTCGCAGTGTGCCCAGGCGATCATCAATCCAAATACAGACCGCGCCCGACGTTGCTTATCACGTCGATAATCGGACGAGAACCGGTGTTTTCAACTCACTACTCGACACAGTGTTTTTCGTCACACAAAATGTTTGCCAATGAACATTTTAAAGCCTAAGAAGTTTTACTGCAAATATTTGGAAACAGCTCTATCCATATCATCATCAAGTCAGCCTTTATTTTCAAGTCTCTATTCGTCATACTTCACGATAATTTCTATACACTATTAAGGCAAAAAAGACCTCCAACATATAGACACTTACGGTAATTACTCGTGATTTGATTGCGACCACAGAGCTACTTCTAATAATTGCGAATAAATAACAGTTTTCCATTGCTAATTAATATTACATCGTTAACAACACAGGATCAAAACATTCATGGCTGCGTGATCACAAACACGTGTGTTTATTTAATTCTTTGGCCTCGGTTCAGTTATTAATTATATCTAATTAATTATCAGTTGGGATAAGCTTTTACATGTTTATTGATTCTAAGCAATCCGAAGTAACTAATTAATTGCCCTTATGTATTTCATTTGACAGCCCATTTTGCTTCTGAATATTGCATCAATGGGATTTGTAAATTATTTATTTATCATGGGCCATTGACATGACAATACGTTTATATCTACAGATAAGAATGTAAATCTATCGTGCCTGTGCTTTTTAGATTTTTTGTTAAAAAAAATGTTGCAGGTATCTAGGAAGATGTAATAAAATACATTTCAATCATTTTCAGAAATGTCTATCTGTCGGTCTGTATGTCTGTCTGTTTGTTTTGAACACGTATCATTGCTAAAGTATTGCGTTCATGATAAACCCTCAGAAAATAAAGCATATCTTCGAATAACATCTAGTCTTCGTTTCATTAAAATCGGCTCGCTCTATCAAAAGTTATTGAAATCTTACTGACGACATGACTTATTAGGATAGAAAAGTAAATGAATAAATGGACTTAATACATTGAGATTATATAGTCCGGTGAAGCTGTTAAGACCTTGCCAGGACAATAGTGTAGTCAGTTCGAAAAAAAAATATATAATTACATTTAAATGTATTCATATTTATAGACAACCACGGCATGCTCCAAATAAAATTAAGAAAAAATATAATTCCAGTAAAACGAAATATATAACGATTTTATAGATTTAACATAAATAATATAAAAACTAACAAACTAAACCAATTGGTTCGTTTAATTGAAACGATTGTATCAACCGACACATTTTTTTTAAAATTCACAAGTACTTTTTCATAGTAATGCGACAAAGTGACGACACTTATAAAGTGGTAGGCTGTGACGACACTTATAAAGTGGTAGGCTTTTTCTAAGTCCGCCTGGCTACCTACTATCCTCAAGTATGTCAAAATCGGTCACCAAGCAACTGTCGGTGTGTTACCCTTTAGGTTTGCAGTGTTTACCAAGACCTTTAAGAATTTTACATGCCATAGTCCATGAGCTGAGACCATTACTCCTTCTTCGTTCTTTTTAATTATCAGGGCGAGACAATGAGCCGAGCCGGCTAGTGAAATACATAAATTCTACTATATACGTAGCAGTTTATCCTCCAACTAAAATTAACGCTATTATTATATCGATGAGTGTTTTTCTGTTGAGAGAGTTTGAATAAATGGCAATTTTTGAAAAATTCTGGCAAACCAAGAATGTATAGTCCAGTTTAGTACATCTATTTTTCGGTACTCTTATAAATTCCCCATGATGTACAACCCACGTCATACGATATTTGATCATTATCCGATGTTGCGGACGATGAACTGATTTCGCCTAGTAAATGGAGCGTGACCGCTTACTCACGTCAGACCTCCTTGTTACTAAATTACTCTTGGCCATGGTTGTCAAAAATAAACTCATACTATTTACTTATTTGTTTTATTATTGGCAACCACATTCTACTAGATTATCACTACCACTGTCGTATAGGTAATGATATTATATTGTGATCATTGTGATGGCGGCCATCTTGTTAGAACGTTCCAGGGAGTTTTTGTGGCAAGTAAAAATTCATGCGCTGTGGAATTATTTTCCATTCACTTCACATGTGCACAACAACCAATCCACCATATATATTACGTATATAAACAAAAAAATACGTGCGTGTATCAGTGTACACACGTAAGAAGTGAAACTTCTATATGACATCATTTTTCGAAAAATGATCTACTATATTTACAACTTTACAGAAATTGGTTAAATAAAGCTAAATTAGATAAAGTTTAAGCAAAAAGGCTTTTATTATTATAAATTATATTTCATTAATTATAATAGAATTATTACTATTATTGTTATCGTTATTATATATTTTTGAAATTAATCGCTTATGATAACTGAAATATATGGTTTACATTCCCCGGAATCTGATCATTGTGAGCGCACCTTTAGAAATAAACATGGCGCGTAACGGAAAAATGTACAGAAATTAAGATGGCGCGTAACCGAAAAACGTTACATACGTTTTTACATGCTCTAAAATTCCTCCCTACGTCGATAAAGAAGTTTCACTTCAATAAATAATTTATGGTGGTAGAGCCACGTTGAAACTATTACTGGTTTTAGCATGAATGGGTCGGCTCGTCCGGGGTAGTACCACCCTCTCATAGAAAACCGACGTGAAGTAACAGTGCTTGCATTATTGCGTTTCGTACGGTCAGTGAGAGCGCCGGAGGCCCACCTCCCCTCCCCTCTCCTCTCTCCTCTCCTACTCCCTCCCCTAACCCTTCCCCCCTAAGGGCGGTAACGCACTTGCGACTCCTCCGGTGTTGTTAGTGTCCATGGACGGTGGTGATCACTTAACATCAGGTGACCCACCTGTTCGTTTGCCA
This sequence comes from Antheraea pernyi, assembly GCA_015888305.1. Lineage (NCBI taxonomy): Eukaryota > Metazoa > Arthropoda > Insecta > Lepidoptera > Saturniidae > Antheraea > Antheraea pernyi. The sequence continues at coordinate 250,291 of MU158981.1, forward strand.
CCTATGACATAAAAAAAAAAAAAAAAAAAAAATATATTACGTAAAACAACCACCGATATCACAAAATAGAGCTAAACACAAGATTATGAATAAAATATAAAATCCACTACATGGCATTCCAAGATCCCGCCAAAAACTCTACTGTTTATTTTGTTTATCATTTATTTATCAAACATTTTTTTTTAAATAAAATATTTATCCAGTGTAATTAATTTTTCTTGGACTTCTACAGAGATTCCTTTGGAAAGCCTTGGCTGAATTCCTAAATCGGTTACCTAAATTCATATAATATGTAACTCTTTTTTTTAAAATAAATAATGCGTGGTCCTTATTTGCGATTTTAAAAATGTATTATCCATAGTAAATTTAACTAGTTTAGCTTGTGGTCGAGATTGCGACACAAATTAACGAAATTCGTTTTTTTTTCACAGAATTAATTTAAATTCATTGATATACAAATTCTTACCTTGATCAGCCAACGACTGGGAAAAGATCAAGGTGGGCAAGAGAGCGCGAAGGAGAGAGATTTATTTCATTATTCACTATTTAATAATCATATAGACTTATTTTAAAATAAATAATTTGTATCAGTAAACAATAATTATGAATTTAAAATATGAACTCCCAAAATGGAAAACTATGATGAGCATAATCTTCCCGTTAATATTAAGAGCTCAGATTTAGTAAGCACTTTCTAGAGGTAGCTAGAAATAAGTTTTCGTGTGTCGGATCCAAAAAAAAAAGATTTTTTGACCCACCCTAATCTGTTCCCTCATTTTTGAAAGAAACCTAAATCATATTGAATTTTTTTTAATTGTATTATGGTTGAATCTCATGCACAGGACGGGCACGCTCTTTATTATCCGGTAAAACTTTTTATGATCCATGGCCGTATACGGCGAAAACAGAACTTTAAGATGAATTGAATAAAGATCATATTATTCCAGCTCACCTCTGTTACTCTGAAAGGTATATATGAGTAATAGAGATATTTATATGTTATTTTTACACGGTCATTTGCATCACTAATCTGAGCTTAAGTAGTTGCCACGTCAATTACCAACTAAATGAATGCTATACGTACTGTGGAAGTAATAAAAATATAGAATACAAAGCAAGTTTGTTTAATAACTGCATGATAAGAGCATACATTAACTATACGAGTACAAATAAAATTTTGTCTTATATCAAAGTAAAACTATAAATACTTTAATCAGTTTAGCCCCTAATAATACGCTTATGAACGTCAAAACTATCACCGGTTCGGAAAACAACCCAGTCATCGAGAAGAACCGGCAAGAAACTTTATCTGGTTTATCTTTATATTTTTTTTTTTTTACAAACACAGCTACATTACTCTGTGACGAATGTATAGAGAGCGGCATTATTTCCAGACGTCACCATCGTTCACATATTGCTCTACCCTGTAATAAGTTTTTAGACATTAGAACCTGCTTGACGTGGTGCTTGAACTTACTTGATATTACACACTTTACTCGACTTATGCGCAATTATACGGTACGTTGTTAAATAAGGTAGTTATATTTATAGTTATATATGTGGGAGAATTACTATTGACCTACGCTCGTACTATTGACCTGTACAAGGCTTGTTATTACGAGCCGTGTTCAATTACTGCTGAGTCGTATTACTAGCAAATCATCTTAATTGATTGGCTCGATTTATCGATTAAATCGTAAAGGTAACGTCATCGAGAATTACGTCATAATTTTACATCCATTCCTCTTCCGTTCCCTCGTCGTTGTCCCAGCATGATTGACATGCCACCATGGAGGTCAAAACACCAAGTGTTTATGACGAAAGGTTTTTAAGTTAACCACTATACTCATCATTTGCCACTAGATGAAATCGCTATTAATCTATGTACATACCGTACAATCGATCACCATGACAATTGGTATATATATATCGACAGCATTATCGAGACCGTGCTATTGACTACGCGATTTCTACTGACAACCTACTATTAACCAGCTATATGGCGATGCTGTGAATCGACTTTTAAATATGTTCACTGTTTGCTATGAAAATTGGTGTGTGTATATCGACGAGATCATTGAGACTGTGCTATTGACCAAATTCTTTGTACAGGCAACCTACTATTGACTATCTAGATGACGTTGCTGTGAATCGAATTTCATAGTATAGTACAGCCGATGGCCATGAAAATTGGTATGCATAATTAATTGAATACGGAGGATATAACAAATATTAACACAGCCAAATTATTTAAAAAATATATATTATGATGATTTATATTTGAACGTTAAATACACGCTTAAGATTTTAAAAATATAAACGAGCTTCCCTTTCCGGCACAGTTTTTTTCAAAACTTATTAACATAATGCAGAATTACACTCATAAATAATTAATTTGCAAACAATATTAGATCTGGTTCAACAAGAACGATGTATTATATAATAGAAAGTGTAATACGAACTTCTTATTTACATATACTTTACGTCGTTAGCGTATTATGGGAATGGAATTTTAGCCTACACTATAAATTCATACTATAGAACTATGCCTTTTACTAACTAATTTCCACTATGTTTTTATGCTGTTAAAACATTTCATGAACTGTAGTTATAGGAATTCTACACAAACTGAAGGTCGCTAAACCTTCTTACAACACTTGTATAAATAATGGTGTTCATTTTTTTTTAATCATTCACCTGCTGACCCAGCCACGCTTTGCTATAGCTTAGTTATTGAAAAACAAATTCAAAACTAAAACGTGGCGTCATCTATGAGATATCTATAATAGTCGGTCCTACTGTTTTCTGTCAAACAACTAATTTAAAGCGCCATCTGTTCGAGACCGATGAAACTTACAATTAATAATAATAATCAACATTGACAATCACTCATTTTGTATTTTAAAAATATTGAGGTCATTAATCGAAATATCAATTGACCTATCTCTCAAGTTGGACCAATTTATACATTTAATGGTGGTAGAGCCACGCTGAAACTATTATTGGTTTCAGCATGAATGGGTCGGCTCGCCCGGGGTAGTACCACCCTCTCATAGAAAACCGACGTGAAGTAACAGTGCTTGCATTGTTGCGTTTCGTTCGGTCAGTGAGAGCGCCGGAGACCCATCTCCCCTCCCCTCTCCTCTCTCCTCTCCTTTTCCCTCCCCTAACCCTTCCCTCCGAAAGATGGCAACGCACTTACGACTCCTCTGGGGTTGTTAGTGTGCATGGATGGTGGTGATCACTTAACAGCAGGTGACCCACCTGTTCGTTTGCCACCTATGACATAAAAAAAAAAAAAACATAAATGCCAACTTTCATACAGATCGCTTGAGTATTTTATGTGTTCATTGCGGACAAATATCATGGCACTTTATAAAAATAAATGTTGGTATACACATACATATATCTGAGATATATTAAAATTCGGTCACCGTGTAAGTTTATACATCAAAGTTTTTTTCATGTAGAAGGTTTCACTGTTATGCCTTTTGCTACAACTGGGCACTGGAGCACAACAACTTTTACACCGTCATGAAAACTGGTAAACATATCGGCAAGATCATCAAAACCGTGCTACTGAAGAAATAATTTAAACTTAGAACCTACTATTGACTGGCTGCTTTTGATCCCTGCTCTAATAAATATTATAGCGGCCGTTACTTTGCACTTCCACCTAGAATAGATTGGCTCCTCCTACGTCTTACTGCAACAAAAAATGTTTGATTATATCCTTCTTCAATTAAATACCATGCTATAATATAAATGAATTGTAGAAGCTTGTAATAAAAATGCTTAATTGGCTATCCACTGACTAGACTTCAAGGTTAGCCAATGGCTAAGCACGACACATTCTCGTGTAGGTCGTCAGACCGTTCGCACATATCTACACAGAGGTTTATTTGTATTTTTGTATTTATAGCTTAAAGCATTTAATTTATTATTAATTTCAATTGGTTTTAAGTGACAGAACGATTAAGTGTAAAAGATGGCGTTATTAGTGATGACTTCTTAATTTAAATAAAATGTTGCATTGTTTTCCTTGATAACTATTAAGCTTTGTTGTGCATCGTCTGTCTATATAATTCAGTCAATAGTACATGGTGGATAGTTATTAAGCGTTGTTTGTATTAGTCATTTAAGTACAGGTCAATAGTAGGTCATTAGTGCACATTGCTTGGTCAATAGTATGGTCTCGATGACCCCACCCCACCTATTTGTAGATATTTCAATACGATATCCATATTGCTATAAATCACCTATTTATTACAGTAATACCAGATAAAAATAAAAATGCATATAGCCGGAGAGCACAGCTAGTGTACAATATTTATAGTGATAAACTTCATAATAATATTGGTACTAAGGATAATTATATATATATATATATATATATATTAGGATAATTCCTCTATACAATAAGCTATTAATAGCACATACATGTTTATTACAGCAATCAATTGAAATATTAGAATGAGGATAAACAAAAAAATCACTGACTGTTTCTATATAACTCGGTTTGGATGTAGAATTATATTATTTTTTGTTGTGACACCATAAGTTAAGGGAACTGTAGTCGATAGTAAGCACCTATAGGTATGTCGGCTTGATCAAATATCACTTCACACTCCAATAATTGTTTCAAGGACCTAATTTTGTGACAAAGAAAGAATTCCCAGTGTATTCCTGTATATGAATGTCCGGGAGATAAATCCACCTTCATATTATAACAAAGGTATAACAACAATATTCGTTATGCTAAGTTACTTTAAGTTGTTCACCTTCAGTAGGTCTTCTCGCAGAAGAAGGCGGCGGAGAGAGTCCAAATTAAATCACAAATACTTTATTCAATTTAGGCCCTAAGAAGGTACTTATGAACGTCAAACTACCACCGTTTCGGAAAACAAACCAGTCATCGAGAATAACCGGCATGAAACTCGATCGGGTTCATCTTTTTAACATATATATTTCCAATACATCACACAATCGTTTTTAGTGGATGCATAGAGAGGAGCCGATTCCAGACATCACCATCGTTCACATATTGATTTACTCTATAATACCCCTTTGACACCAAAACCCGTTTGACGTGGCGCTTAAACTTACAGTCCGACAAATCGATAACATGCCTTGTGACTTTATTGTAAAACCAAACACTATTACCTAAAAAACTATTACTGGTTTCGCTAAATCTGAAACATAGAACGACCAGTTTGTTATAGTTTCTAGTATTTAGATTATGAAAGTCCACGAGATGAAATCTCTAAGTGACCCTCTTTGTCAACGGAGGGCCTGTGGAAGGAGGTGAACAAAGCGCCGCTTCCTTCTACCGTCTTAGCCGGACCTGGGAAGGTGAGTCGGGAATCCCATTTTCCCATTACACAGGTCCGGCGGAAGGATTAGACGAACGGTGTGTGCACGGCCGTCTCCTAAATAGGTAGGGGCCCGGTGGTGGCGTATTCTGACACCGGGCCAACCGTTGAGACGGCATGATTAAGTCTATAAAGATCTCGTACCTCCCCAACAGTAGCGGTGAATGTACACCGTGTGGTTTTATTAAGTAGGTGTCTCACACTACCCACTCTCTCTCCGCCAGGAGAGTGGCGTATCCTTGTAGGATATCACCACGTTAAAAAAAAAGTTGTTCGCCATCAAATTAACATACTACACGAGTGAATAAAATCAGTAACATATCACAATTATTTATTCTTAAAATCGTAACAAAATTGACACGTTTAATATTATTATTATTTTGCTTTGAGCATTATAAAATCCAGCAAGCGTTTGCAAATAGATGAGGTTGGTTTTATAATCATTAATGACTTGAAACCGGAATAAAAGCAATATAAAAAGGGACCTTGGGTAAAAACACAATATATGCAACATAAAATTTCTAGTTCAATTTTATTATAAAACAATAAAAGATACCTGTGAGTTCGTTTGCATTGTTTATTATTTTGACAAAATATTTTACGTAAATAGGAAAAATTGTTTGTCTATAAAGTCGGTTAACGGACAATAATTTTACGTGATAACGCCATAACGCCGATCGCTCCTCTCTATCGCTGGTTAGCAGCTAGTCAAAACTAAAAAAAAAACTACTTAACTCACAAACATCCATCTAAATACTTCCAGTAACAATAACAAAATATAAATAATTTATTTTGATACAAAATAGATAACGTGTAACGGGTTGGTTTTTGACGTGATAACGCCTTATAAATCGATGAACGCCGACTGCACACACAAAAAAGCATGACGTTCCGCCTGAGCCGAGCGTGTAAGCGAGAGCGCGGAACAAGCTATACAGAGGCGTTTTTTTTTTTTTCGAACTGACTACGCTATTGACCAAGCACGGTCTTAAAAGCTTCACCGGACTACGAACAATACAGAGGCGTGATCAGTCTGAGCCTTCGGCTTGTGACGTATCTATCTATACTAGTGTGCGCCTAGTGGTCGACATTCGACCAAAGTTCATTGATTTTTTAAAGGGATAAATATTATAATAATATTTGTATGTTATAATATCATTGTTGAATGTAGAATGAAAAAGGGTAATTGGAACGTAAGAGTAAAATAATACATACAGTCGAGCATAGCAACCTCCTTCACAACCTTTTTTGAAGTCCTTTAATGACAGATGTCAAAATGTCTTTTTTATTTACATGTGTGTGTATATGTTGTGTAAAATTGAAGCAGTAGTGTGAGTAATGCATATTTTAATTAATTTAATGTACTTCTAATGCATTTTATATAAAATAAATAGCTTTCTGCACTTCTCCTCTATATACACTTTAACTATGCCCAATTTCACGTTCATCCGTTCGCCCAATTCCGTTAAAAAGGGATACAAAATTTAGGCTTCACGTATTAATATAATGATGATGATATAGAATAATTAAATTCATAAAAGTATGTAATTTTTCTTCGATGTTTTCTTACAACAATATTAACACGTAAAATTATCGTCCGTAAACTTTACTGCCAATCATTTTTTTTATACTTTATTATTCTTCTCCGCAATCTATAATTTTTTATGATTATCATGTGAACTTGTGAAGGACGGTTTATCGAACAATGAAGTGACGCTTTACACTGTTTAAGATTGCGTATATGCATATTGTAATCATTTATAATACATGTATGAAAACAATAAAATTAAGGTTTTTGTATTATCTTTGGGATTACCTTCGTTTATATTGTCGAATTCTCGTAACGTATAGCAATGTAATAAAACTATTTACGATTCAACTCGATCGAATTCTACACCATGTCGATCTATTTAGCAGAATATTAATGCCTTCGCATTTATGAAGGTTATTGTTTATCTGTATGTGAAAATATCTCATATAAAGCCACGGAAACTTACTAGTATATAGTCTAAAAATGAATGTTGCTATATATGATGGAAAAACTGTGTCATCTTATGAATGATAGCTTCTTCCCGCGACTTCGTTCACGTAGAATAGTTACTTTGAGTTAACGCTAACACGCAGTGGAAGCTTTCAACAAGAAAAAAAACCCGAACTTGAAACATTCTTCATTGTTTCATCATTTTCTTCATTGGTCTTGGCGTGATGATATATAGCATATAGCCTTCCGCGATAAATGAGCTATCTAACATTGAGATTTTCAAATCAGTAGTTCTGAGATTATCACGTTCAATACCAAACAAACAAACCCTCCAGCTTTATAATACACTTCGACGTGTTTTTCATGGAGAAGATTTTTATGCTATCCGTTTTCTATAACTTATCATTAGATGGCGCTAATCTTTATTAAGAGTAAAATCGACTCGTAAGCCATCACGGCAAACGGCATGACGCTATCTTATGCCATCAGGCCCCCTCTACACCACCGCTCTCGAGTCACTTTTGTGTGTACAAGATGCTTCTCTGTGTGAACCGCGTCCTTTTTTTATTCGACTATAGTACACGTAGACACGTTTTTAATTATAAATTCTAATATTAAATTAAATATTTCATATATGTCGTCACGGCCAAATTTATTGAAAATTGTTGTTATGATTTCTATTTGTTGTTATGATTTCTAATGTAATTTAAAGCAAACAGAGTTGTAATGTATATATAAAATATTAAATTCCCAGTGTTTGTATCATCATTCACAAATACAGTTTTTGTGATAGTCATAAACGTATTGTAAGTCCAGTACCGATATAAGTTTTTATTTCATTTGAAAAAACATTACCGCTTCTGACTGGTTGAAGTTTTTAGCGACTATCTACGCCAGCGGTTCCTAAACTTTTAAAGCAATGGAACACTCAAGAAATCTCTTTTATTTCATGTAACTCTTAATTATATGATGATACAAATGAAAGATAGTGCAATTTAAAGTAAGATTTAGTAGCATTGGAATTATATATCAAAATTATTAAGCGATATCTATCTTTTGGACTTGATATAACAAATATATTTTTGTAGGTTATTTAGGGCACACGGGGTATTATTATGATATAATTACATAGTTGTTATTCGATGTTAGTTTAGGTGAACGGTGTAGTATTATCCGTATGTTTGTGAAAATAGAAATATTTCCATCTCAATCCGATATACACGTATTCATTTGTGAATCATGCAATTTCGATTGTATGGTTCATAAATGTATATATGTATGAATAGCTTAGAATAGTTAGCTAGGACAGACGCGTCTTTTTCCAGGTAACAGCCCAAGCCGAGGTGTGCGTGCACCCTTGTGTATGTTACCTAAAACCCAAATCGGTTGTGTGCCTTAAGCGCCAACCTTAGTAGTCCGGTGAAGCTGTGAAGACCCTGCCGGGTCAACAGCGTAGTCAGTTCGAGAAAATAAAAAGAAATATTTCCTTTCTATTCTCTTAGTGTCAATAAGGTTCATAAACATATTACCTAATTATCGTACAATATACGTATATTGTATAACAAACAATAGCTCAAGTTCTTGTAAAACTAATTATATTGCAACTGAGTTGTTACAAATTGCAATGGTATATGAATGGTAGTGATGTCTATAAGTGACATCCTCGGTACATGCACCAAAATATGTAAAAAAACACCAATAAAAAAGAATATTAATAAATCCGACCGAGATCTTTTGCTCGTCTCTCTTCTATCATATTTTTGTTTTGTTGTTCTTGTTTGTGTTAAGGTGCCTTCTAAAAGACCTTCAGTGTATTTAGAAGGTAAATGCAACTAAAAATCTCTGGATTTGGTTCTTTTATTTCGTAACTCATTTTAGGAAACACTGGTCTAAAGAACGTTGAACGACGCGCTGATGTTATAACAGTTTTTGAGATATTAAAAAAAATCATGACTTACAACGAACGTGTTCGTATAATTATTATAAGGAAATATTACATAAAGTGTATACAGCTGTCAAGATGAAAATCTTTGACCAGAATTCAACAATGAGTTTCCACTTCCAGATAGCATCTTTAGCATATATATTACTGTATTTAGCTACGTTACGAAACAACAGAAGAGATCGTCATCAATAGTGAATATAATTATGGATTATAATATACAAAAAATAATCATATAAAAGCTATTTAAAGAAGGTACAATTTGCCAACGATCCATTTTTGAAAATTTTGAAGATAATAAATAGCTAATACATATTTAAAAATTTACAGTCTGTCAAAATTTTAAGTTTTTTTTACAACATAAATTTAAATACAGTTAAGCTGAATAAAGTCTGGATTTTGGTACTCTTCAAAATACATGTATTCTGTAATAATAAATCGGTTTTATGAAATTAATGAACTTCTTCTATTTTCAAATACACTTCAATATGGCCGATTTGTACCTCATATGGTAAACGTGTTTTATCGATGAATAATATTTAATGCCCACCATCTAAATACTAGGTATAATATGACCAGAGAACTTTAAATAGCTATAGGCTTCCAAGTAATTATTTCTGATTTCCTTGTTCGTTCTCTTTTCAATTCTTACATTATCTTTACATTAACATTTTTCCCCTTAGAAACGTAATTATATTTTCGACGTACTTTCGCAACCCGGATGTTCTCGATAATACGTGATAGGTATTATCTAGATTATGAAGTCATAAGCGATAATCATCGATAACTCGGTTCGACCTTAAATCGCAAACATTGACGGCACGATGCAATGCAACGCGACGTGTTTATTGCGGCCATGTTTCCGTGTTGCCAAGTTCAAGGCGCGGTGCATAATACATTTCGATAAATGCATACAAAAACGCTGTATGTTACATAAAGCTATTTATTATCTCAACAATCAACATATCGGTATTCATAAACGAATTTCTCATGATCATATAACACTTTGTAGGTGTTAGCGTTTGATCGCAATCTCAGCTTTTTTTTTCTTTTTTTTATGTCATAGGTGGCAAACCAACAGGGGGGCAACCTGATGTTAAGTGATCACCACCGTCCATGGACACTAACAACATCAGAGGAGTTGCTAGTGCGTTGACACCCTATGGGGGTGAAGGGGGGGGGAAGGGTTAGGGGAGGGAGAAGAGGGGAGGTGGGCCTCCGGTGCTATCACTGACCGAACGAAACGCAACAATGCAAGCACTGTTTTCACGTCGGTTTTCTATGAGAGGGTACTACCTCGGACGAGCCGACCGATTCATGCTGAAACCAGTAACAGTTTCAGCGTGGCTCTACCACCATTAAATGATGTTAAATAACGATGTGGTATAATATGATAAATAAGCTAAACTTACAGTAAAACTGGCTCTTAAGTGCAACTGCTGGAGCTTACTTATATAGTTCTTGGATAGTGAATTTCAACCTGAGGGTCGTAGCTAGCCGGATGAGCCGAAAACACGATTTTATTTCAAAACCATTGAACCAAACAAAACAATTGTTCTTATTAGCATTTCGTTATCTAATACGGTTAAGAGATTGTTCATGTTTTGTTTATTTAAACTCGCTAGACTCTGGAACTGCCAGTCTAATTTTAAAATATATTCTTACAATTTATATATTGAAGAAGTTTAATATATCTAACATTACGCTATGATACTTACAAGTGAAACGATTATCATAAAAATATAGGTTAGAAAGTATGACTGAAGTAAGAATGAGGTAATTGATATGGCGCGCCGTATAGCGGTGCGCGGGGTGTCGGGGGCCGATAGTGGATTGACCACTTAAGAAAAATCGAGTATTACTAAGAACACGGACTTAGTTACACTTGTAGTCAACTCCGTACAGAATAGTCGTACTTTATACGAAATTTATTTAAAGTTACCTAATTGAATTTACTTATTTATTACAAAAGAATCGGCAACAGGAATGAAATATAAATAGGTACAACGTATATGAAATTTGTTAAAACTATTTATGTTACTAATTATAGTTGATTACAGAATTTATATATATGTATACATATTTATATTGATATACAATACAATACAGAAGATAATGACATAAAAGACTAGCTGACCCGTGCTCACTTCGTTGGGCGGTAATAGGCATTATCGAGCTACAACTTTTTTCTAGAACTCAATCATATATCTCTCATCGTTAAGGCAGAGTTCGCAAGAAACGTTTTTGTTCGACCTTTTTTGCTCCGACTCCCCAGATATTACCCCCTCCAACCTCACAAACTTTACCTCTTTATGATATTAGTATAGATAATATATTAGTTAATAGCTTCTGCCCGCGACTTCGTACGCGTGGAATGGTTATTTTGGGCTAAGACGCAGCGGAAGCTCTGAAAAGGAAAAAATTCCCCGATTTTGCAACATTCTTCATTGCTGTTCCGCTCCTATGGGTTTTAGTGTGATGATATATAGCCTATTCCCTTCCCCGTTAAATGAGCTATATAACACAGAAAGAATTTTCCAAATCGGACCAGTAGTTCCTGAGATTACCCCCTACAACGTCACAAACTCACAAACTTTACCTCTTTATAATATTCGTATAGATAGTTATACAGAAGGCACAACTAAGAAAGTTAAAAAGAAACAAGAAAAAAAAAACTAATATTATTAATCTATACTAATATTATAAAGCTGAGGAGTTTGTTTGTTTGTTTATTGGAACGCATTAATCTCAGAAACTTCTTGTCTGATTTGAAAAATTCATTCTGTGTTAGATAGCTCATCTATCGAGGAAGGCTATATATCATCACGCTAAGACCAATAGGAGCGAAGCACCAATGAAGAATGTTTCAAAATCTGGATATTTTTTTCCTGTTGAGAGCTTCCGCTGCGTGTTATCGTTAACCCAAAGCAACTATATAATGGACTACCTGAATATATCCTATACATAATATCTGGCATTTTAATCATCGGTGTGGTCGTGTTTTGATATTATACTAGTGGGCGCCCTGAGGTCGACATTCGACCATAGTTCATTGACTTTTTAAAGGGATAAATATTATAATAATAGTTGTATGTTATAATATCATTGTTGAATGTAGAATGAAAAAGGGTAATTGGAACGTAAGAGTAAAATAATACATACAGTCGAGCATAGCAACCTCCTTCACAACCTTTTTTGAAGTCCTTTATTGGCAGATGTCAAAATGTCTTTTTTATTTACATGTGTGTATAGTTGTGTAAAATTGGAGCAGTAGTGTGAGTAATGCATATTTTAATTAATATAATGTATTTCTAATGCATTTTATATAAAATAAATAGCTTTCTGCACTTCTCCTCCATATAAACTTTAACTATGCCAAATTTCACATTCATCCGTTCGCGCAATTCCGTTAAAAAGGGGTAAAAAGTTTGGGCTTCACGTATTAATATATATGATGATGATATTCTTTAATTTTGTAATTAATTCCCGATTAATAACATTATGCGAAAATTAATCGTGAATAATAGACAACTATAGGTTCCTATATAAGTATCTTATTTCTCAAAGTAAGCACCACATCACTTTGTCTCATGGGATAATATGAATTGTGGGAATAAGTGTTCACATCCTATTGTGTATAAAGGGGACTCCATACTGGATAGTTCGGCGGAGGTGAACGACCTCATGACAGTAAATAAATTATAGCATACATTTCTATTCATGACTTAATTTTGCTTATCTATGGTTATATATAAATTATTATATTTTATTGAATGAGATGACCAAACTATTAGCAAAAGCCCGGTTTATTGATACACAAGATGAGTTGAAGTAATTCAGAATGATGTCTGTATTATATATACTGCTGGGCGCGAGTTCAATGACATCATCTTAACAACATTTTTAGTAAGAAATAACGAAATCATCTAGAAGAAATAGAGGTTTGTTGGTTTATTTTTTTATCATGGAGATATCTGAAGTGAAAGGCAATCATTTCGAATGAATACTAATTGTGTCGAAAGACGACTTAGATTTTCGAATGCAGTATTTTTTGTACCTAAGCGTCTTATAATATGTAGGTATTAAACTTGAGAGGACGGATATACATCTACACAGTGGTTTGAATTTTGATATTTGTATACAGTATTACTTGAAGAAAAAACCCTTGTATCCTTATTAAGTATATTGCACGTAAGTTGATGAAGAAGATGAGGTTTATCTATACTAATATTATAAAGAGGTAAAGTTTGTGACGTTGTAAGGGGTAATCTCAGGAACTACTGGTTCGATTTGGAAAATTCTTTCAGTGTTATATAACTCATTTATCGGAGATGGTTATAGGTTATATATCATCATGCTAAGACCCATAGGAGCAGAGCAGCAATGAAGAATGTTATAAAATCGGGGTATTTTTTCCCTTTCAGAGCTTCCGTTGCGTCTTAGCCCAAAATAAACATTCCACGCGTACGAAGTCGCGGGCAGTAGCGATTAACTAATTATATTATCTATACTAATATCATAAAGACGTAAAGGTTGTGAGGTTGTAGGGGATAATATCTGGGGAGTCGGAGAAAAAATGGTCGTACGAAAACGTTTCTTACGAACGCTGCCTTAATGATGAGAGATATAGGATTGAGTTCTAGAAAAAAGTTGTAGCTTGATAATGCCTATTACCGCCCAACGAAGTGGGCATGGGTCGGCTAGTGGTATTCTATATATTCAAAACTCAGGAAATAAAATAAAATAAAACTTTCATAATTGACCTTCATACTGAATGTATAAGACATAAAAATCAAATACATATCAGTATGTGGTAAAACAATGCGTCTGGATACAGATTATCACTATTTATTTAACCACGTTTCCGAAATATGTGGGTAATGTAGAATTTTATGAAATTCGGGATACAGCCTGCTCAAGTACGACAGCGGATCGTAAATATTTATACATAAATTGCGCTGCGTTCCGGCAAAATACGAAACGACAATGCCAATACGTGCTAATATTATCTCTAGATAAAACATCGGTCTCACGTCCTGCGAAGGACGACATATCTCATTTTTGTCATCTTGTCAATAATAAATAACAATAATCAATCCTTTGATGTTGAACTTAGAACTATTGAGTTGATAAGTTATCCGCAGATGTTTGCTGCAGCATCTAATTATCTACAGTAAATAGAACATGTTTTTAATCAACAGTTGTTCATCACAGGAAGCGACAATATTAATTATTGCTAATAAAACGTAGACTTGTACTAGGGCACTAATTATACATAAATACATATTTATTATGGACCTTAGACCTTGGAATAGAAAATGTTAATATAAAAGCAAATATATCGAATTATTAGGAAATCAGATATCAGAATAATCTATACTTCTATACTATCTATACTAATAATATTATAAAGAGGTAGAGTTTGTGAGTTTGTGACGTTGTAAGGGGTAATCTCAGGAACTACTAAACCGATTTGGATTTTTTTTTACCAATATAAAGCCACGTTATTTGTGAGTGTCATAGGCTATATATCATCACGCTAAGGCCAATAGGGGCGGATCAACAACGAAAAATGCTTTAAAATCGGGGTATTTTTCCTTTTGAGAGCTCCCGCTGCGTCTTAGCCCAAAATAACTATTCCACGCGTACGAAGTCGTGGGCAGAAGCTATTAAGTAATTATATTATCTATAATAATATTATAAAGAGGTAAAGTTTGTGAGGTTGTAGGGGGTAATATCTAGGGAGTCGGAGATAAAATGTTTGAACGAAAATGTTTCTTACGAACGCTGACTTAACTATGAGAGATATATGATTGAGTTCTAGAGAAAAGTTGTAGCTTGATAATGCCTATTACCGCCCAACGAAGTAGGCACGGGTCAGCTAGTATTTAATAAGTAGCATAGCCTTTTGGCTTCACTACCATTTAATTGTTAATATCCTGGGCTCCTCGCACTATTACTTCATTCGCACCTACCGTAATTTTTGACCTACACTTTGTACTAATTAGTACACTACCAAGAATCGTAGCGGGATAATGAACAGACTAATAATCTTTCTCCATATATAAAGTACTAGCTTCTGCCCGCGACTTCGTCCTGACCCTATAGCCTTTCTCGATAAATGAGCTCTCCAATGAGATATTCAACACCAAATGAATCAAATCGGAGCAGTAGTTCCTGATATTAGCTCGTTCATGCAAACGAACTCTTCAGCTTTATAATATTAGTATAGATTAATACAAAATAGAATGAGCAAATCTGATTGATAGTTCCAAAGCTTAGTGTGATTAAAGTAACAAAAAATAATTATTTGGGGTTTATGATATAATATAAATAAATAAATAAAAATAAAAAAGCCTTTTATTTCTTGCTTCTCTTTCAGTAAGTAACTTATATACTAGTTATGGTACATTTGAAAAAATAAAAAAAAACAATAGCAAGAATCCTCTCAATGAAAGGTAAAGGCCTCCTCCAGAGATGATCAGTGTTCTCTGTTTTCTGCCACTCGCAGCCATTGAGTACCTGCTACTCTTGTTATGTCGTCTGCCCAGCCTGCATTGGGTCTTCCTCTTTTTCTCTGTCCTTGTGGATCTGCCCATGATGTTGTATTTTTGGTCCAACGATTGTCGCTGAACCTCGCTACGTGTCCAGCCCATCGCCATTTTAGCTTTTGTGAGTAGCTGAGAACGTCAATAGCTTTTGTTTTCTTTCCTATAATGGAATGGCGGATCTTTTGGATTTTCTTAATTTTTAAGATGTAATTTTATTTTTTATTTTCCTGGTAAATTTCTTTTTTTTTCCAACTGACTACGCTATTGACCCAGCAAGGTCTTAACAGCTTCACCGCGCTACTAAGGCGAGCGCTTAAAGCACTCAGCCGATTTTATTTTGACAACTAGCTCAAGGGTGCACGGCACACCTCGGCTTTGGCTGTTGCCTGATACATGCAATTCGCGATCTATCTGAGCGAACCTAAGTTCCTGGTAACCTGGTAAATTTCCAACTTTGACAGGCGTATGTAAATGAGGGGAGTAGGCAGGTAGGTATTCATGACTTTCGTTTTCAACCATATGCTCATATCGCTTTTGAGTATTTCTTTCAGGCTACAGAAGTTTCTCCATGTGATGTTGACTCTTCTTTGTATTTCCAGTTCATTATATTGTTGATTGAATGGTAAACTTGCTTTTCCAGATAAATGTAAACGTCAACATATGTTAAAGATGAATTTTCAAGATATATAGGTCTTGCGATATAGTTTGTCATGATATTAGTTTTTGTTAAATTTATTTTCAAGCCCACTTTCCGATTTTCCTCGTGAATAATATACGCAAATAAAATGTGTATTAAACTTTATTAAGTTGGACGATATTTAGTATTCTACTTAATTAATAGGATTATATAGTTATTTAATGTGATTATGCATTTAAAATATTACATATTTATACTAATCATACGCCAGCACAAATAGTAGCTACAAAGATTTGCCTTCACGTGTAATATATGATTATTATCAGTATTTCTAATATTTTTTTCTAAGTGGCAAAAGCAGTTTTTAATGTTGTACAGATATTGTAGATTATAGACGTAAGAAACGTCAAGTATGACGAATAGAAATTTATAAAGAAAGGCTTTGACACTACGGTTGTTTGGGAAAAAATTATTTCTAAATTTAATATTGATAACATTAAAGGTTAAAGATACCTATAAAAAAAAGACCATTAAAAAACAGAGTACGAAAAGGTACATAATAAACTGTTTTATAAGAAACCGGTGAAACCTGTACAAGGTTCGAAACGGAAACAACACCGCCTAACATATTCCCTAAATTAAGATTTCGATCTTTCTGACGTTGGTTATAGCTTCAGTTTCCAGTTACCATCGGCCGTGTAGTTTACGAGTCCGTTTATTACACCATAGCATAAAAAATAAAAAGTGTTTGTCGTAAATACACATGATAAAAGTGATTACAATAGAAATCGTGAAAAAAAGGCAACGCGGTGTTCTCAGCCGGTCACCCATCCAAACATTGATAGCGCTCCACGTTGCTCAAATTTGATGATCGTAAGAGAACCGGTGTTTTCAACGCTCTATCCGACACAGTGCTTATTCTCCCACTTTTCTACACACAAAACGGTCGCGGATCAGACTTTCAAAGCCTTCCCATAAGAAATCACTTCCTAAAACTTTTATAATGTTTACGTAACAATATATGTTCGATATACTATAACAGTATGCTTCATAAGTCACTGGTAAAAGGAGTATGTTGTTTTTACGTTACTCATATTGTTTAAAATACCTTAGAAGTTTGTTTTTAAATAAATCTTAATAATAGAATAACACATGACATAACGTCAGTGAGCCTGTTTCTTGTTGCACGTTATTCAATCGTTTTGTTTATATATTATTAGCGGTAGCCCGCAACTTCACCTGAGTATTTATCTCTATAAAGATTCATATATGGTATTAATTAATGTATTAAGTAAATTATGGATTTACTTTCATGTCACTTTCAGTTTATACATATATATCTACTTATATCGTATGTATAACAACGACATAAATTTAGAATGAATAAATGCCAATTTCAGATTCCTATAATTTTATTTTGACTTGCTCTTTGACTATATTACGCGCATGCCCGAATTTACGACCATATGCAGCCAAAACCAAAACTACTAAGGGTTTTTGGTAACATACATTAATTACGATAACAATTCTAGCAAATTCATACTTAGTGGAGTACTTTGTACTTGTCAGGAGAAAGAATGTAAAAAATTCTAAGGGAAAAGTGAAGTTTTTGGGTTAAAAAAGTTAAAAAGTAAGCGAATGCGACAAAACAGTAGGGAGATTTTAAGAAATATTAGAGGGAATAGACAAATTGATGTTTAATTGTTCAGTTCCTATTTCATTTCTTTACATTGTCGTATTGGAAAGGGAAGATTTGAACTCATTTTCGAACAATTTATCGTTGTCAAAATCCATACCCTGTAAGAAATATCATTTACTATATTTCTTTAAAGTTTTGGAATTTCATATTTTAAAGTTTATTATTCGTAGGTAAATAGTCTCAAGTGTACATATATTGTTTAGTAATTATTAATATTATTTACGCTACATTCATATGAAACGTGCCATAAGTGTGTTTAAACGTGAATGCAGTTCAAGGTTCGTGGCCGCAGCGATACCTCACTGATGTTATCACTAACAAGCGCTTTATTATTGATATAATTTTCTAACGAACAACGTATTTTATGTTCTGAATCGATAACAACATACATGCAAATATAACGAAGAAATAAGGACTTTCGACAGAAGTAAAAACAGTTCTCTTTTGAATTTTTAAATGAGTTATAGTATTACTTATTTAAATTTCATAATTTGTATATCCAAATTATTAACGTTAGTCTGGTTTTCACATCTATTGGCACTTAAGAGTTATTAAGAGGTGGTAGAGCCACGCTGAAGCTATTACTGGTTTCAGCATGAATGGGTCGGCTCGCTCGGGGGAGGACCACCCTCTCGCAGAAAACCGACGTGAAGTAAACAGTGCTTGCATTTTTGTGTTTCGTTCGATCAGTGAGAGCGCCGGAAGCATCCCTCCCATTCCCTTAAAATATAAATAGGTATTCCCTTATAAATAGGTAGATAGAGAAATAGGGATAAATATATACCATCCCGGACTTTTTTATCGATATCTGTGAGATATACAATTCCGTAGTACACTAATTTGATCTATCTCGTAAACATTAGCCAGCGTTTGCGATTAAGGCGCACAAAAGTCTGTTTATTACGACATCACATTACAAATCTTTGAATTTTTCAGCTTTTCTGTACTATGTTTATATGTATAATATGTATGTATTATACATATAAACCTTCCTCTTAAATTACTCTATTTATTAATGAACTATATTTAAATCCGTTGAATAGTTTCAAAGATCTAAGGGAACAGACAGTGGAAGCGACTTCATTTTATACTATGTAAAGATTACTTATTTTGATAAGCCCAACTGTTGATTTTATAAGAAAGTTGCCTCTGCCCGCGACTTCGTTTGCGTGGAATAGTTACTTTGGACTAACGCCCACACGCAGCGGAAGCTCTCAAGAGGAAAAAACCCCGATTTTAAAATATTCTTCATTGTGGCTCCGCTCCTATTGGTCTTAGCGTGATTATATATAACCTATAACCTTCCTTGGTAAATGAGCTATGTAACACTGAAAGAATTTTTCAAATCGGAATAGTAGATCCCGAGATTACCACCTACAACGTCACAAACTCACAAACTTTACCTCTTTATAATATTTACCTTAATTTGGTTCAAAAATTTGCACATATTAGAAACGTTATTCAAATGTTTGTATCCAATGGATGTACTCGTGCAATCGGTAGCTTAGAATCATAATAATTGATGATGCAAACGAAAGATAAACTAATCGGCTGTAGGTACAAAGTTCATTACAGCTCCGGACGAATGCAAGGATATGAGTGCTTTGTTAGCTAATCATGCCTCAATGATTACAATTCTAATACGTATAATATATAAATTGTACCTTGGAATCAATACCCATTTATCTTTGAACTATATTCATTGCATCACATAATTAATTACACGTGCATTTATAAAATCCTCTTGGAAGTAATTTTTAATCGTTATAGATTCGAGTTCAAAAGTTATTCGCTTTATTGAAATTAAAGAAAAAAACCACCCGATTTCTGTACAACTGATAAAATAAAAATAAATGTCTATGAACAATGTATATACTAGATATATAAAATTAAAAAAAAATACGAATAATACAAAAAATAAAGTAAATGTACGCAAATTTCAAAAAATTCGTTGGTACATGTCGGGGTTCGAACATGCGGACATCGAAATCAAAATCAAATCAAATCAAAATATTTTATTACAGACAAAAAAGTCCATTTGTTAGTATACACACAACTTAGAAAATATTGTTAGTACTTACATTTATAATGCATATGGAATAATAATTTATTGTAACACCACAGTGTGTAGGCGTACCCAATGTTCCAGTATGAGGCTATCCCACCTGTCTGCTACAGTATTCAGGATACTGTTGGTGCTGGCACGTACCCTACGCATCATTGAGGCAGATCGCTTGCGCATGATGGCGTTTAAGCCATCAATTCTCGCCTCCGCGAACATGCCTGAGGCGCTGCATGAAATAAGATTCCATCGGTATCGGTCAAACCACTAGACCATATAGGACTTATGATTCTCTTAATGAGGTTATATTGTGAACCCAGTATACCCAGTTCCCAACCCAGTTCATACAATTAGTCCGGTGAAGCTGTTAAAACCTTGCTTAGTCAATAGCGTAGTCAGTTCGAAAAAAAAAACGTGTTCATACAAACAGACAGACTTCAACTATTTTTTTCACGAAAATCGAAAATGTAACAGACACGTTAGCTTTACTTTCTTATTATATATATATATATATATAAATATAAATTATTTTCTAAGATAGGAAATAAATACTCAAAATCCCAATTAATATATATATATATATATATAAAATGATATATACCTGATAATACCTAACGAGTTCAATCATGCTATATAGACCATACTTAGTCTGTAGACATACCTCCGGACTTAAATGATATAGAACTGACGTTGATGATGACGTAAATCGCGATATAAAAAAATAAAAATATCTTGAAAGCCATAAAATAAGATCTTATAAATAATTTACAACAAACATATTTTTTATTTTATTTTTTATTTACGTACGTATATCAAAGCGGAAAACTTTTTACAGATACAACATATATGTATAAAGCTGCACTAGGAAAATCCAATTATTGTTTACCTTGTACTTTGGATTAATCAATGTAGTGTAATTGTATATAATTTAATTTCACACAATATATGAACCTATTACGAATTTCTCAGCGCAGTAGGATTACATTCTTTTTTTAATATTTTATAGGTTCTAACATTTGACCACATTCTCACCTTAATGACACGTGGTCTAAGTGTACGGCCTGAGTGCATCTGCATTCGGCGGTGCGTCCAGCGGGGCGCATCCAGCGTCCAAGAGCGACGCTCGCGCGCCGCTCAGGACACTCACGTATTAATTAATGCATACGTTTGAAACGAACGCCGGACGCGACGCTACGTTCGACGCTCGATTGTAGCTGCCACTCTGAACGTACACTAAGACGGTAAACACGCTAAACCTAGAGAGAGCTAGCTGTCAAGTGCAGTTGCCGGAACTTGACAACAGCTAGTTAGGCGGACTTAGAAGAAACCCTACCACCATGCCATGGTTCGATCACGCATGGTGATAAAACATTATGTAGAATTCGCCTGGTTAACTACGACTCTGAATTTGAAAATATGTATCGAAATCACTATAGGCGTATCCCAATTCAAACCAGTCCCCTATAGCCTATAGTCAAACACTAAAATACTATAACATAAAAAAAAACAATTATAATTTAAATTAAAACTAAATAATCTGTTTTATTAATATCTGATAATAAACTTAAATTTATCTCCCTATTAAAAAATAGTTTATCATTTTCAGAATGCATTTTGTGCGCCGGTTATCCACCTACCCTCTCCCCCTCCCCGCCTCTCTCCATCCCCTCCCTTTCCCACTCTTCCTCCCCCAAACAGGCTGGCAACGCACTTGCGCCTCCCTTGTTGTTGCATGTGTCTATGGACGGTGGTGATCACTTAACATCAGGTGACCCACCTGTTCGTTTGCCACCAATCATATTTAAAAAAATGCCATAAAACCATTGATAAATATCACAATATAATATTCTTTAGATTAATTAGACAATAGCGTGTGAGATAACTCTAGAAATTCTACAACCACAATCAAATTTTATCAAGAACATTATAAATTAAAGTATATATTTCGTTTCACACTATATAGGTACCTATTTTAGGATTAGGTAGTATAATTCCATAATACTTACATCGTGATCAAAAATGGCAAATCATCATTAAAAACCTTATAGAATGCAGCTCGTTCACTACAACACAAACGCGCTTATATTAAAATTGACAGAAGTAAATAAAATTAAAATTTTCATTGATTATTATATTTATTATAAGTTTGAACCTTTTATTCAAGTGTAGACTTTTAATTTTAATCTGTGGAAAAAATGTTTTTTTTTATTACTTGAGGAGTGCAAATATATGAATTTGACATAAACATTTCTATAAAGCTGGTGTTTTTTTTTTCAAATTCAATCACAGAATGCTAAGACAAATTTTATTAATTTATGATGTGGTAAACTTGTAAATAGATTTGTTTCAGTTTATTTTAACTTTAGAAACTATAGTAATATGTATGGACATATGTATATGTGTAGATTGATGTTGTATATATATAGAATTTATGTATTCAATACATTATTTATGTATTTTTAGTTATATTTCAATGTTAACCTCATTTTATTGTTTTTTTTTTCTTCCGCTTCTTTCATATTTGAACTACCCATAAATACGTCTCGTTAAATAACAGCTCACTTGAAATGTGAGCCCTTATTTTGTTTTTAGTTTGTTTGAAACACATTCCATGTAAGCACGTTTCACATGCCGCAGTGTATTCAAAAGATGCAAAAATAATACCCGAAAAAGCAATTTAACGGCCGGAGTATCTTACTTTCGCTAAATACATGTTGAATAAGTTATATTTTAAGTTTGAAACTAACAAATAATATCAAATTTTGAACAAAATTACCAATTTTGAACCTGTGATACAAATGTTTGGCCTCGCCACGCACAAACACGCACAATAGCGGGAAAGCGTACTTTATTCATTACGTGTTAAGGTTGAATTCACACTAAATGTTGATTATGTTGTCTTTTCATTTGTGAGGGGAGTAATTTATTGCTTTGCTCGTTTTATCGTAAGTATTAGATAATATTTTGAACATTTGTGACTTCATTACTAGGTGTTATGGTTGTAATTAGGTTGAACTTAAAACTGTTTTAAAACGTTTTTTCTGCCTTTCTTAGTAAACAAATAGCTACACATAAGTATATATAATTACGCAGACAGCTTTTAGCTTCGATTTTGTAGGTGATCCTTTATCTAGTTATTGTTGATCGAAGGCTGGTTAGCTAGAAAAAAGCGTGTTGTAACATTAAGCTTGCAAGAGTACAAACTAAAAGCTGCAATAATACTGCAATAATATCTATTCATTCATGATACATTTAGATTATGTTTCAACGCAGTGAACGAGCTCGTCTTTTTAAATTGTGTTTTACGTAGAATTCCTCATAAATTTCAATTCGATATCGAATCGATTATTTCTTAGTCGACAAAGTAAAGCGAGTATTTACCGCAAGGACGCGTTGCAACATTGTGCCGCGCTCATTCTCTTATCTTTATTACATATGTTAATTGTTACCAAATTATAATTACATACCCTATATCTGGCAAGTACACTGCATTATCAATATATTTGATTACTTCATTTAATTGCACAATTAATCGATATAATAAAATCAAATATAATTATGACCATTTGTGTAACATAAAATTTATAGCAGAAAAATAATCAACAACCTTCATTTCATGTTTTTCTTTTACGAATTATTAGCATAGCTCGCGGTTATATTCCGTTAGTGTACGGCCTGAGTGAATACGCGTTCGGCGGGCATGCAACGAGGCGTCCAATCGTGGAGCGGCCGAGAGATCCACTCGCGCGCCACTCAGGACACCTACATACGTATATTTTGTTTTTTTTTTTCAAACTGTCTACGCTATTGACTTGGCTTAGTCTTTACAGCTTCACCGGACTGACACCTACATATTAATGAATCTGTTTGGCACGAACGCCGCACACGACGTCTCGCTCGACGCTCGATTTAAGCGTCCACTCTGGCCCTACATTGAATGACCTATCCCTCGAAAATGGTACTCCTTTCTGGATGCAAGATACCTTTTACAATTTCTGTATCGTTGATAACGTGATTGAAAAGTTTCACGACGATCAGTTGTACAGTTGAAGCGTAAAAACTTAACAAGGTCTGTAGGTGGTAGAGGCACGCTGAAGCTATTAATGGTTTCAGCATGAATGGATCAGCTCGGCCGGGGAGTACCACCCTCCCAGAGAAACACCCACGTCAAGTAACAGTGCTTGTATTGCTTCGTTTCGTTTAGTCAGTGAGAGCGCCAGAGGCCTACCTCCCCTCTCTTCCCCCCCTACATAGGCTAGCAACACACTTGGGACTCCCCTGGTCTATGGACGGTGGTGATCACTTAACATCAGATGACCCACCTGTTTGTTTGCCTCCTATGATATAAAAAAAAACAAACAACTTAATTGTTGTAATTTGGCTAATATAAACATTTTGTGAAGGGAACATTGTATTCGCCGTGTTGGGTGATTTTTGTTCGGTGAAAAAGTTATAGGTTCGCGTCAGGGATGACCTCGACATGCTCGTGACCTATTGCGCTTGCTTCAGACTAGCGACGCATATTATAGCGGCCTGTGTACCTACATGTTATATTGTTATTTTGTTTTGAGCTTGTGCATATCATATGTTTGATTTTTTAATAAACAGTATGAAATATAACTATTACTCGGAGTTGCAATAGATGTGAAACTCCAACAAATGTTAATAATTTCAATTTACAAGTAGTCCGGTGAAGCTGTTAAGACCTTGCTTGGACAATAGCGTAGTCAGTTCGAAAAAAAAAAAAATAAATTTACAAATTATGAACACTCATTACACAATTATAGAATAAAATAAGTATGCTTTATGTACCTTAGACATTGTCAAGCATGAGAAACAATAACAATTAAATACCATATTTGAATATTCAAATTATCTCCGAAACAAAAATTATATATTCAAATTTGTTTAAAGAAAAATATCTTAAATGATTTACATAATGTATACAAGTACATATTCGTTATTGTTGATCGAAGACACATTCATATAAGTTTCAATAATATACAATTATTTTTGTTATAAATATTCTTTGTTTGGTAAAATACAAAGAAACCTTGAAGACACTGAGATCTTTGTCAAGCAATCTTAAACTTGATTTATTTGAGTATATATTGTATAACACTATTTGCACTTTATGTTATGTAATGGTTTATTGACTACAATTACAGTAGATCGAAATTGAAATTTGATTGAAATTCAATCAGTGTCATCTCGCTGGTCGGAAGTCGTGCACTGTACGCTTCTCACGTGCGTTTTTTCCGCGTACGACAGTTCTCTGGAATTAACTCCCAGCGGCAGCGTTTCCAGAACAATACAGTCTGCTTTTTTTCAAAAAACTAGCCTATTCCTTTCTCAAAGGCCGGCAAAGCATCTGTGATTCTTAGCGTGTCGCAGGTGTCCATGGACGGTGGTGATCACTTACCTACAGGTGACCCGCACGATCGTTTGCTGCCAATAGTATAAAAAAAATCGAAAATAATAACACAAAAAATTAGTTTTGAGTTGTAACAAAAACTCGTTGGAAAGTTCTAAGAAGGAGGCCGCCATCTTCTTGAAATACTAAACATCGAAGTCTTTACAATACGTATTGTAATTATTTCCCGTTTAATAATGGCAGTAATAATATTAATCTTATCTAGTATTATAAATGCGACTGTAAGTAAGTTTGTTTGTGTATTACTACGCTTTCATGTTTTAAATATTTATCTAATAGTCATGAAATTTTGCATACACGTTGTCAGGGTTTAAATAAAAGGACATAACCTTAGCTTACATTGGATTTACCTTAAATTGAATACAAAGTATTTCTGAAGAACAAATCAAATCTACATTAACGTGAGCGAAGCCGCGAGCAAAAGCTGGTCTATACTTACTTACTTAATATTATAAAGAGGTAAAGTTTGTGAGGTTGTAGGGGGTAATATTTGGAACTACTGGTCCGATTTTAAAAATTCTTTCAGCGTTATATAACTCATTTATCGAGGAAGGTTATAGGCTATATATCATCACGCTAAGACGAACAGGAGCAGAGCACCAATGAAGAATGTTTCGAAATCGGGGTTTTTCGTTTTGAGAGCTTCTGCTGCGTTTTAGCATTAGCCCAAAGTAACTATTCTTCGCGGACAAAGTCACGGACAGAAGCTTGTATTCAATATAGGAGATTGAATTACTAAAGTAGAACGACAAAGAAGATATTGAAAGTCTTACCCATTATTTATAATATCGTTTTGAAATATACTAAACGGTCTTGGTTCTTATTGGTTAACTCCATTTTACTACCTTGTTTATTTTCCCTTTTCTATTTATTCGATAATAGAAGTAGTTCACGATTTCTGTCCATGGATATTAACACAATGTTAAGGATCAATTCAGTATATTTTTCGTACCCTTATATTTTGCCCTTTTCAGAACGAAATTCCTTAGCGTAGCTTATCATAGACTTTATGATTCCTTACTTTATGTTATTGACACAAAACGTGTATGAAAATAAATAGAACCAGATAGCAGTGAGAGAGAGTCCTTATGACTCTATGACTCTATATGTCTTTATGCCTTTACTTTTCATACGATCGACGAGTCGTCCCTTTTTATTTATAAGTAACCTATTCCTCATACTTCCCGATCGTTACATGTATTAATTTGTAATATGTGTACACTTTTTTGCAGAAATAAACATCAATATTATTTAAACCACAAAAATTGAGTTATAGTCGAATTTAGGCCACTGGACGACCAGTAGCAGTAATAAAACCGATTAATATAAACAAAGATATTAATGTCCAAACTTACAAACTTTACCCCTTTACAATGGTAGTACAGCATGTCACTTCAGATTTTTCTCTAATCACATAATTTTACACCTCGCTTTACTCATCATTTCGGCACGTGTTGTTATACTTTAAAATGATAGCTAATTTTAAGTGATTATTGCAACCGATTACTACCTCTAAAGGCTAAAAAAACCCGCTAAAGTCATCGACATAAGAACACGCACACTCAAAAAGCTATTTTTAAAGATAACTCAACCTACATAAATTAAAATCAATTGCCTAAAGTTTATTCACGAGCATCAGTGCGGTTGTACCTATTGGGTTAATTCTTTTTTTGTGTTATAATTATCAGGACAAGGTTTCGTACGGAAATTAAAAAAATAGATTAAAAAATCTACATATAAAAAATAAGTGTTAGTGAGCGACACAGAACCCAAAAGGGAATCTTCAAAAAAAAGGACAGATCGACGTTCAGCTAACATTGTATTTCATTATATAATCGTACTTTAAAGGGAAGGTTTAATCAAATTCTCTTCGTTATTACACCAGTACGAAGACGTGTCGGGTTGCTAGTTTAGTAAAAAAATTCAAACGCCAAGCTCAATTGTAGAATTCAAAATTAATTTCGCATAGATTCTAAATTTAATATCTTCCATTAGTTGCCTAAAAAGGTAAATAATGATACAGACTCGGTACACATTTCCGTATTTCGATATTTACAGAATATCTTCACATCGACAGATTATAGCAACACGACAGATCAATAATCACGTGCGCTATTCGTCTCCTGAGGTTGTTTATCTGTGACGCCAAATTTCGTACTGTAATAAACAACGCGCGAAACTTATCACATCGGTGTCAACGAACCGTGACGTCAACACATCTGATACCATCGAAAATAGGTCGTATTATCGAGGTACCATAATAAAACGCGATGACAAAGAAGCTCAACAAAGAGAATTCGCGACGCGGGTTTGCGATGATTCCCATTGTTAAAGTATTTTGCACTTTATACTTTACAAACCGAATATTTTCTGACTTGAATTATAAACATAATACGTATTTCTTTGTTACACATAACAATTGTTTTCAAGAGGTTCGTAATATAATAATAATATTATAAAGAGGTAAAGTTTGTGAGTTTGTGACGTTGTAGGGGGTAATCTCTGGAATTACTGGTCCGATTTGAAAAATCTTTCAGTGTTATATAGCTCATTTATCGAGGAAGGTTATAGGCTATATATTATCACGCTTTTATTTTTATATATATTTTAGTTTTTACTCGTCACTTCGCTCGCGTTAATGTAAACATTAATAATAAAATACAGCCATTACTCACTGATGATGTACCTATGTATAAGTTAAATAATTTTTCAAATAAGTTAAGTATGGTATGATTTTATATATAAAAACAGAAAGTCAAATATTTGCTCTATATAATGGTAGATAGTAAAGATATACATTTAAATGATATATATAATCCTGACTGGCCACCTTCTAAAAAAGTTTATTTTTAATTATTTATGTGTCTACTTTTTTTAATTTCTGTATATATTGTCTTGTTGTTTCTCATGTCTTAGAATGTAATATGACTCTGATATTATATTTAAATAATTATCTTATATTATATTTCCCTATAAATAACGTTAATTTGTCTCTTGCGACCTTGATACAACATATGTAAATTAAATTAATGAATAACATGAGGGCACAATAAAAAAAGAGTAGATAATTTCAGTAGCTGACTTGCAATTTTATATTTGAATTCTCAAGGATAACCACAGTACAAGGTTCGTTTGATAATTTTAAAGCGGTTACAATGCAAACTCCTTGTTTGTTAAACAAAGCCCAATTACGAACAAAACAATTCGGAACAACTAGCTGTATGACAAATGTTTAATTCATTCTTTATTTATTTAATGCAAAATTACTCGGAAGGTGACCACAAAACTTACGTGGAGTTATTACGAATTTATATTGAACTAGTGGTCGAGATTCGACCATAATTCATTTTGACATTCAATAAGACCATAGAGAATAATAATTATTTCAGTGGTTTCATAATGTATATTATATTATTATAACATTAACCTACAATTTGACTAGTTAATTTCAAAGGGCATGTAGGGTATGGAACGTAAGTCATGTTAAAAATATTAATATAGTATGAAAAAAGGTAAATAATTGGAATGTAAAAGTAAAATGACGGATGGCGAAACGTCTTTTAAATTTACATGTGTGTATATTTTGTGTGTCATTCAAACAGTATGTGTAATGTATATTTTAATTAATTTAATGTGTTTTTGATGCATTTTATATAAAAAAATAGCACTTTACGCATTATTATATAGATCTAGCGACTTATGTGACGCGTCACTCAGCTTATCCAATGTCAATACAAAGGTATTTAAATTACAGTGCGGAAAACTACTTCGCCTTTAAGTTTGTACACGTGTTAGTTACATTATGTTAGAGCATGGTTGAATTAACTGTACGTGTATGGCATGGAATTACGCGGAACAATTGTCAATTTGTTTCTCTTGTTCCGTATCTCACACGAATTAATGTAGAATTTGATATGGATGTGAGGTATGTAAATGTCGAATGACGAAGTATAAATGCTCCGTGTTGTTATTTCTCATCGATTTCAATTGTCACTTGTAAATAACCAAACTATATTACGCAAAACACCACGAATATTACAAAATACAGAGCCAAATGACCAAAATTATGAATAAAATATAAAATTCACTCCATGACATTCGAAGATCCCGCCACAAACTCAAAACTATTCTTATGCGTCCTCTCTTATTCATAGACTTATATAATGTACCGTACCGAGTCTACCGAGACCACATTAAAATATATTAAGCCTTTTAAGCTACAGAACTTGCGAAAGATATAATATACACCACAAAACTGTTACCGTCCTTCTATAAAATCTGGTGATAAAAATAAAATAAATACTAGCGCCATCTAGTTACATTTTGGATTAGTTAAATGGATAAACATACGAATCTTATCGTGAACAGCCAGTATTAAAGTTTACTTACCGATCTCAGTTATCCATTTTATATATGTACTAGCTGTGCTCGCGACTCCGTCCGCGTGGAACCGAATGTAATAAATAATAGTTTAAAAAAACTAAAAAACACGTTTTCATTTAAAATCCATCTAAAAAACAGAAAATAAAATTTAATAAATTTGGATTAAGAATAGTGTAAGTTTTTGTCACTTTTTACAAAAATATACATTTATTTCTAATTTACACTATTCTTAATCCAAATTTATTAAATTTTATTTTATGTTTTTTCCATGGATTTTTTATGAAAGCGTGTTTTTTTAAACTACTATTTATTTTTCATTTTTTTGTTTTATTTTTTTAACTTTTTTTTTCGGATTATTGCATTGTCATCGAACTTTGGCAGGTGTGCAAAGTTTGAATTAAATCTGATCGTTCAAAGTAGGACAAAATCGAGCTCAAAGGGGTCGGCTACATACATACATACAGGTGAAGGTAATAAAACCGTTATAATAAAAAAAAAGAGTGACTAATAAAATGATCTAAATATATTAAGTCCATTTACTCATCTACTTTGCTCTCGTACTTAAGTCGCGTCCTCATTAAAATTACAATAACTTTTGATAGAGTGAACCGATTTTAACGAAACCAGGACTAAATGTTACTCGAGAATATGCTTTATGATTTTTATCTTGAACGCATTACTTTAGCAGTGATGAATGTTCAAACAAACAAACAGAAAGATAGACATTTGGGGTGTAAAGGGTGTCAAATAACATCATAAGACTTGAGACACCCAAGCCAACCTGCTGAATAACGAACGAGGCAATGGCGAAAGCGGGGTGGTAGGGTTTTTTAGCCTGACTGGGTCGCAACTACCATGTATATGGTGAAAAAGTCCGTCATAGTGATTCGCTTCTGCGGGTCGCGTTTCGGGATCAGCCATATCCAGCTATTCGCAGGCCGGCATGACAGCGGCGACCGTCGATGGATAGTGTGTCACTCGGTGGTCGCCGTTGTTTTTGGGCTGTACTGTGCTTACCATCAGGCATAGTGCAGTCACTTTGCCGAATTACAATTTTAAAAAAAGACAGTTAGTCATAAAAATGATAGAAATGTATTTTATTACCTATATAGAACAGCAACCATTTTTTTTACTAAGTCTAAAAACTACAGATACGTTAGATATACGTATAGATTTACATATAGATAAATGAGATATATGTCAGTATAAGGTTTCGTTAAGTGCATGGACATTGCACCCGGAGTCTTAATCTGTGACGTCAAACGAGGTTATCAGGACAGAGGTGAACCGCGGAAACATGTTCATCAAATAGGTCAAACTTGCTTGTAAATAGACGTCATATACGCTCTACCTTTGATAATAAAATATTGAAAGATAACTTAGTATTTAAGGTTAGGTCCTTGATACATCATCTATTTTAATCTAGCATAATATTTATTTACTAGTGGGCGCCCAGAGGTCGACATTCGACCATAGTTCATTGATTTTTTAAAGTTTGAATTTTATTAGGGTTCTTTTGTCAAAGGGTATATTATGTTATAATATCATTGTAGAATGTAGAGTGAGAAAGGGTAATTGCAACGTAAGAGTAAAATAATACATACAGTCGAGCATAGCAACCTCCTTCACAACCTTTTTTGAAGTCCTTTATTGACAGATGTCAAAATGTCTTTTTTATTCACATGTGTGTATGTGTTGTGTAAAATTGAAACAGTAGTGTGAGTAATGCATATTTTAATTAATTTAATGTACTTCTAATGCATTTTATATAAAATAAATAGCTTTCTGCACTTCTCCTCCATATAAACTTGAACTATGCCAAATTTCACGTTCATCCGTTCGCGCAATTCCGTAAAAAAGGGATACAAAGTTTAGGCTTCACGTATTAATATATAGATATGGATTATTAATATCCTTAAATATATTATGTACTAGCTGACCCGTGCGACTTCGTCTGCACCAAATCGGTTATTACCGGTTTCGATTGTACTTTTAAACGCGAAAAATCGAAATAAATCTCAAAACCCGATTGCAGCGATACCTACTGTTTCAAATTGTGAATCCCAACTATCCAGGGACTCACTCAAACATATACCCAGTTGGTATGTGAGAAATATTTTAAAATATATTTTGAACCCGTTCGCAGCATCACCTACCAGGTCCAATTAAGATAACAAACTTCCTACATATATTGCCGATAAATGTCTTCCCAGTACGTTGTCCAAGTAACTTCTGTCCCAATAAGCCTACAACCCGTTCGTAACATCATCTACCGGGATCAATTAAAATAAAAACTAACCTACGTATATTGGCAGTAATGTAAAAAAAGCTTGAGAGGTCCATGGACCTCCAGTTGGAACGTAGTTCCTTTCCCTTTTTTGTAGGCGTTTACTATACGCTCAGTACAGTTTACATTATAAAATATCAAGTTGATAGAGTTAAATTGTAATTTAAACGTTAAAATATATTCATAAAATAAATAATGATAAATTAAACACTGAATGACATCATAACTATTTTCAACTTGAATTAAAACTTTTTCACACTACATTGTCTCAAATCTTTTTAATATTTATGTTTTTCTTTAATACAATGTAGTGTGAAAAAGTTTTAATACAAGTTGAAAATAGTTATGATGTCATTCAGTGTTTAATTTATCATTATTTATTTTATGAATATATTTAAACGTTTAAATTACAATTTAACTCTATCAACTTGATATTTTATAATGTAAACTATACTGAGCGTATAGTAAACGCCTACAAAAAAGGGAAAGGAACGTTCCAACTGTAGGTCCATGGACCTCTCAAGCTTTTTTACATTACTGC
>MU158981.1:311077-358431 GCA_015888305.1 Antheraea pernyi
ATTTGTATAAATATAAACAAGACTTATAAATTAGTTCGCCAAAGAAGTTTCACTTCTGACATGTGTACTTTGTACGCACGCACTTTTTTTTATCGGAGCAGTAGTTCCTGAGATTAGCGCGTTCAACCAAATAAACAAACCCTCCAGCTTTATAATATTAGTATAGATATGACGTGACTATGACAATAATTAAGAATGAGTATTTAATAAGTATTTATTCCACAAATATTGTACAAATTATCTTTGGACCAAAACATTGACTGTGTTCTCGATTTCATAAACGATATATTCCACGGTTAAATCAAAACTTTCTTTCCGATACGAAATATATATAAGGGTTGTTGAGGTATGTATGCTTGGTACACATATATGTTTCAACAACTCATATATGTATGAATAGTTAGCTTAGTTTAGGTTAGCTCTTTTAGCCCGGGGGGGAGAGTGGAGGGAGGTGGAGCGCCTGGCCATGATGGCCACAACCCTCGTGGTCAGGCGCATAAGGAGGTTGGGCCTCAGGGTGGCCCTCGAGAAGACCGAGGCCCTACTCTTTCATGGGCCTCGGCGAGGGCCACCACCTGGGGCCCACATAGTGGTGGAGGGCGCCCAGATCAGGGTGGGGACCCGGATGAAATATCTGGGCCTCACCCTGGACGGGCGCTGGCGGTTCGGGCCCCACTTTGCGGGGCTCGGACCGCGAGTTTCTGGGGCGGCTGCGGCACTCGGCCGGTTACTCCCCAACATAGGGGGGCCGGGCGCCGGGTGCCGCTGACTCTACATGGGAGTCGTGCGGGCGATGGCCGCCTACGGGGCACCAGTCTGGGCTGATGCCCTCGGTGCCGCCAACGTGCGTGCGCTCCGCAATGCGCAGCGCACGGTGGCACTGAGGGCAATCCGGGCGTACCGGACGGTGTCCTCGGCGGCGGCCTGTGTGCTCGCCGGCTTCCTGCCCTGGGAGCTGGAGGCAGGAGTTCTCGCCGCCGTGTACGAGTTCACGAGGCGGAGAGACGGCGTCAAAGAGAGGACGCCGTCGTAAGGTGGCAGCAGGACCTGGCGGACGAGCGATTCGGGCGGTTTACAGTGGACGCCGTCCGCCCGGTCCTGCGGGAGTGGACTGCCAGGGAGTGGGGCTCCCTGACGTTCCGACTGGTGCAGGTACTCACTGGACACGGTTGTTTCGGGTGGTACCTGTACCGGATCGCCCGCAGGGAGCCGACGGCCGCCTGCCACTAGTGCGGCGCTGAGGAAGATACCGCGCAGCACACGTTGTCTGAGTGTGCTGCGTGGGGGGAGCAGCGCCGCCTTCTGGCGGCGGCGGTAGGACCGGACTTATCGCTGCCGAGCGTGGTTTCGGCCATGCTCGGCAGCGAACAGGCGTGGCGAGCGATGGCCTCCTTCTGCGAGGAGGTCATCTCGCAGAAGGAGGAGGCGGAGAGGGCCCGCGAGGCAGACCCTCAAAGTGGCCGTCTCCGCCAAAGGAGGACAGGCAGGAGGAGAAGGCGCTTCGCCCAACTCCTCCTGCCACCGTAGCCGGACCTGAGGGGATGGGCCGGGGGGCCCATCTCCTCATTGCACGGGTTCGGCGGACGAGGGGGGGCAGCCGGTGTGTACCCGGTCTGTCCCTCTATAGGTAGGAGCCCGGCGGTCACCTTCCGCCGGGCGGACCGTGGGGGCGGCTCTACAAGGTTGATTAGCTTGTTCGATCCCTTGCCGCCCCCACAAAACGGTCTGTCGGTACACCGTGGGGTTTTAGTCCGTGCGACTCGGACATAACCCACCCTCTCCCCCGGGAGGATGGCGTATCCATAAGGGATTTCCCCACGTTAAAAAAAAAAGGCCCACAGTCGGCCCATAGATTTACAACATGGCAAAGTTATGACACCAAATTTCTTTGTTGAAGATAAAGGTATTAGATAGAACAGCTCTTTTATATATTCCCGGCTTCATACGGTCTTCCTATACAGCGATCATTACCCGCACTTATTTGATATGCTTTAATATCAAAGAACAACTGAGTGATGGAAAAGTAAAGGACTTTCATAAAAACTTTTATCTCCTGTTTAACCACCTTAGGGGTTTTAATTTCTTGCTCAGTATTCAAGTAAAGTGCAAAAGGAAACCGCACTCATGCAATGTCATGTCCCTAGCTTTGTTTGGTATGTACGTTAATATTCTTCATCATCATCGTCAGCCTTAATGGTGGTAAAGCCACGCTGAAGCTATAACCGGTTTCAGCATGAATGGGTCGGCTTGCTCGGGGTAGTACCACCCTCTCATAGAAAACCGACGTGAAGTAACAGTGCTTGTATTGTTGCGATTCGCTCGGTCAGTGAGAGCGCCTGAGGCCTACCTCCTCTCCCCTTTCCTCTCTCCCTCCCCTTTCCTCTCTCCCTCCCCTAACCCTTTCCAAAGGGTGGCACTTGGGACTCCTCTGGTGTTGTTAGTGTCTATGGACGGTGGTGATCACTTAACATCAGGTGACCCACCTGTTCGTTTGCCTTGTATGATATAAAAAAAAGACTTCGTTCACGTGGAATAATCACTTTGGATTAACGCTAAAAAACAACCCCGATTTTGAAACATTATTCATTGGTGCTCCGCTCTTATTGACCTTAGCATGATGATATATAGCCTATAGCCTTCCTCGATAAATGAGCTATCTAACATTGAAAGAAGTTTTTAAATCAAACCAATCGTTCCTGAGCGTAACTAGCGTATTCAGGCAAATTTATATTTATTATTATATTTTATACATTGAATTTTTCCCACAGACTATGACTCATCTGCGTTTGATAGTGAACGTTGTGGTTGGAATAATGTTGGGGACTTTGTTTATCAACGCTGGTAACGAGGGATCCCGAGTATTAGAAAACTATAATTTACTGTTCGCGATACTGATGCACCATATGATGTCGCCGATGATGCTTACTATACTTACTTGTAAGTCGCAATTATGTCCTTACATGTTCTATTTAGATTTATAAGTAGTATTATTACGCTGAGTACAGACTGACAGTGCGCGAGTGAGTGGAAGTTAGCGAACAAACGCGAACGAATGGGTGTGGACGATTTAATAAAAACGAACAAAGGAACTCGTTCGCGTTCAATTGTACTTGACTGTTTATTTATAAGGAGGTGGACGCTATACTCACACATGCAATGCTTACAGTATTATTATATAGAAAATTTCTGGAAAATATCATACTTTTCATAAATCAACGCATCTAGCGTTACAAAATAAAATTAATACCCGATGTCTGCAGAGTTTTTAATAATTTGTGATGAAAATATGATCATATAATTCTAAAATTAAATAAACGTGTTTATTGTATATAAAAATGTATATCTATTTCAAAAGTAAGAGTATAAAAAGAACACATTGAAATAGTCATTTTTTATAAGTGAATAAATATCTAATACTTAATCATACATTTTAAATAAATAATAATAAGGGACAATTTTTACGATTAGTAGTATAATTATTTTTCCAGATGAAAAATAAATTACAAAGGATTCAAAATTACGTAACAGCGCCGTCTAGTTATATGTTCCATTACCAAATTTTCACTATAAATTTCCTCCCAAACACATAAAAAAGTGAAGTAGTCCGGTGAAGCTGTAGAGGCCTCCAAAAAGGCCAATAGCGTAGTCAGTTCGAGAAAAAAAATAAAAAAGTGAAAAAGCCTTGGTAATCCTTATTCACCGATGTTTGTTATGTTAAAGAGCGGTCTTGCAGTTATAACAACGTCACGCATTATTCAAACTATAAAATATTAATCTTAATAAATTATTACAAAGAAAACACATATTTGTGGGATCTTAAACACAAATTCAAGATTGGTTAAATGTGTATATTCTATAATATTAATTACATTTTATGAGCCTTCTCGTGCGTTTACTCTATAGATGTATAAAAACCAAAGATATATAAAATTGGTGTATAAAAACCCAATCAACGTCTCAAAACCGTCCGCATAAAATGGTTTCCATTTCAAATGGTCTCGCGTCTTTGGACTTTTTTAACACTGCTTTGTATAAACAAATTTAAATAATTCGCGTAAGGTTGAATTTGTAAAAACATATGTTTATAGTATAACTATAACTACTTAGGTATATCGGTGAGTTTTTGGAGACAGTTTTGAGTGTTACTATTATTCGAGACTATGCACCTT
Organism: Antheraea pernyi; assembly: GCA_015888305.1. NCBI lineage: Eukaryota > Metazoa > Arthropoda > Insecta > Lepidoptera > Saturniidae > Antheraea > Antheraea pernyi. The sequence continues at coordinate 315,247 of MU158981.1, forward strand.
AGGTACACCGTACATTTTTATATATCAATGGTTTTCTCGCATTGAAGTGGCTGTCTCTAACAAGCGTATGACATTTGGTGTTAAGACTCACTAATTCGCCTTCATTCTCTCTCGTTCGATTGGTCTATACATGACATTGGATTGTGTCGGTTATTATGCAAATCTATCTATATCAGTCTCGTTAATAAAATTTAATCTTAAAGAATTGGAAGGTAATTATAAGTTAACACCATACATTTTTAAAAGGGGACGGATAATAAGATCAGATGCCTGGATCTAGAAGTTACAGGAAAACGTTTTTAAGACATAGTTTTTTACAGTAACAACATTACACATTTAAAGATCTTCCGTGTTATTACAAAAATATTAAATACGTATTAAATACTTGGTTTAAAAAGGTTTCGTAATAAATGCACTTCCCTCGCCCGAGGCAAGTTCGCGTTATCCCGTCGATCAACAATAACTAGATAAAGGGTCACGTACAAATCGAAGCTAAAAGCCGTCCGCGTAAATATATACTTGTGTAGCTATTTGTTTACTAAGAAAAGGAGAAAAAGTTTTAAAACTGTTTTAAGTTCAACCTAATTACAACCATAGCACCTTGTAATAAAGTCACAAATGTTCAAAATATTATCTAATACTTACGATAAAACGAGCAAAGTAATAAATTACTCCCCTCACAAATAAAAAGATAACATAAACAACATTTAGTGTGAATTCAACCTTAACACGTAATGAATAAAGTACGTTTTTCCGTTATTGTGCGTGTTTGTGTCTGGTGAGGCCAAACATTTGTATCACAGGTTTAAAATCGGTAATTTTGTTCAAAATTTGATATTATTAGTTGGTTTAAAGCTTAAAATATAACTTATTCAACATGTATTTAGCGAAAGTAAAATACTCCGGCCGTTAAATTGCTTTTTCGGGTATTATTTTTGCATCTTTTGAAAACAATGCGGCATGTGAAACGGGCTTACATTGGCTGTGTTTCAAACAAACTAAACAAAATAAGGGCACACATTTCAAGTGAGCTCTTATTTACCGAGACGTATTTTTCGCGCCGACCCGTTATCTAGTTATTGTTGATCGAAGCGTTATCCTTTTTCACAAGTCTAATCTAACGTAACCAAAGCGAGACAAAAGAGTAAGATGGCAAACATTCGGCGACCGCGGTGCATTTAATACAAGACCTTATTAAAGCCTTATTTATACCTATCTTTTTTTAAATAACACTGCTTGCTTTAATTCATAGATTTTGGGAAACGCTAATTTCGCAAGAATATTTTAATTTACACAAAATCTTTTTGTGTTATCAATCGATACAGTTTCTTACAAGGATCAAAAAAATCAACGCACTATAATTGTAACACAAAAAATGTCTGACGTCGCAAAAAAAAAACATTTACATTGGTATGGATTTTCATATGTCGATGTACATTTATATACTTTTAGCCATCTATTACAATAGACATTTCACCTAAGTGACGATTTACCAGAATTTTATTTTATTTTATAACTGCCTTCTGCCCGCGACTTCGTCCGCGTGGAGTAATTACTCTGGGCTAACTAACACACAGCGGAAGCTCTCAAAAGGAAAAATAACAACGTTTTTGAAACATTCTTTATTGGTGCTCCGCTCCTATTGGTCTTAGCGTGATGATCAGTAGTTCTTGAGATTAGCGCGATCAACCAAATAAACAAACCCTCTAGATTTATACATAATATTACTTAATAGGTATATTAGATTACTACTCTTTACGTACTTAACTCGAGCCTTCATTCAAATTACAATAACTTTTGAAAGAGTGGACCGATTATAATAAAACATAGATTATGTTATTCTCGAAGATATGCTTTATAATTTTCGTGGTTTTATTGTGAAACCAGTACTTTAGCAGTGATGCGTGTTCAGACAAACAGACAGACAGACAGACATTTCTAAAAATGATTGAAATGTATTTTATTACTTATTCCTTTAGACACCTGCAACAATTTTTTTCACAAAAATCGATGTACAGACACGTTACATTTACGTTCTTATTATCTATATATTAATACGTAAAACACAAACATTGTATCCCTTTTTGAGATAAATGCGCGAACGGATGAACGTGAAACTTGACATAGTTAAAGTTTATATGGAGGAGAAGTGCAGAAAGCTATTTATTTTATATAAAATGCATTAGAAGTACATTAAATTAATTAAAATATGCATTACTCACACTATTGCTTCAATTTTACACAACATATACACACACAGCCATGTAAATAAAAAAGACATTTTGACATCTGTCAATAAAGGACTTCAAAAAAGGTTGTGAAGGAGGTTGCTATGCTCGACTGTATGTATTATTTTAGTCTTACGTTCCAATTACCCTTTTTCAATCTAAATTCTACATTTATGACATTATAACATAATAATACCCTTTGACAAAAGAACCCTAATAAAATTCAAACTTTAAAAAATCAATGAACTATCGTCGAATGTCGACCTCTGGGCGCCCACTAGTATGTATAGATGTACTAATCTTATTTATTTTTCGTTTTACAGTTCCTTCGGAAATGTCGATATTATGTAAGGAGCATTTCAATAGATGGTATTCCCTCGGGTCATATTATGTCTCAATAACTCTAGTAGATCTGCCAATAGCGGTAAGTATTAATAAATCATTATTTTTATACATGTTCAATGTTGTTTATATGATGTTATGTGACCAGCTAGGATGGTAACAGGCCAACCCTAAACGAGGCTGGCTTGCTCTCAAATACTGTTGTAACCTAAGGCACACACTTCGCGTCAGATTGTGAACTTGATGGTGATAGCTAAATAGGTGACCAATAGAAAAGAACACACTACCATATAATTATCCTTTTAGTTAAGTTTAAGGTTCACCTTCACCGCCCAATTTCCTTAGTAATCTCAACAGTAGATAGGCAAATTAGTTAATATTGTTTTATTTTTAAACGTTGTTATTAGTGACAATATGAAAAACAGGCCATTTATATAATTGTATTGTAATTGGATGTGGCAATATGCTATAGAGTTTCATCAGAATCCGTTCTGTCGTTTTTGAGTGACAATGTACCATACATCAACGGGAGAAAGCGGAAATGTCGTAACTTGCATTTTGGGGTAAATCACTTTTTTCATATTTTGTTATTATGGCTAGTTTTAGCACTACACATAAAAAAAAAAGAATTTTGAAATAGTTTTTTGACTCTGGTGTAAAGTTGGGATTTTCCATTAACGACAATTCCGCTTTCTTCCGTCGACATGCATCCAGCCTCACAAGTTTTGTTATTTATAATATTAATGCAATTGTTGTTCTGCCGTTTTTTTGTGATATTGACTTTAATATATATTTGAAATTGGAACAAAGGGTACATTTGACAGTATTTCTCGCTTGCTTATTAGCTTCCGTTTTCTAATTATATAGAATTTACAAACGAATTAGCAGTACTTTGCTGAAAGTGAGTGCCATAGATTTTTAATTTTCTACGCTTTGTATCTTAGTTATAGTTTCTAATACCGAGTAATTAAGATTCCCAATGTAATGTTTAAATTACAGATCGTGTCGTGCGCTTTATTCAGTGTCATAGTGTACACGATGTCGTCCCAACCGATGGATATTGAACGATTTAGTATGTTTTTCGTTATATCTCTATACACCGTCCTCGTTGCACAAAGTTTCGGACTGATGATCGGTGCCGCTTTTGACGTCGTGGTAAGTAGTCCTTGATTCCTTTTTTATACTTTACTACCGGGCCCGGCGGACGGTGTCCTGCCTTGATAATAAAAAAAATCCTAAAGTCAACCGCAGCGTCATCAGGCCCAATTGTAAATCTAAACCATTCTCGGATCCACTGAAACACGCACACAAAGTTTCATCAAAATCTGTCCAGCCGTTTAGGAGGAGTTCAGTGACATACACACGTACAGAAGAAATTTATATATAAGAATGGGTTTTAGAGCTTGGCCACGATCTTATCTCATGTGGTCTATTATGGTAAACATGATAAACTTAAAAGAGGGTTTAGCTTTCAAGGACAGTTCCTGAAACACACCTATAAGTGCTTGGGGATACAATTTCAACTTGAGCGTGGTAGCTAGCCAGGTATTTTGGGGTATAAGGGGTGTCGAATAACATCTAAGATTTGAGACACCCAAGCCAGCTCACCTCCACGTGGTGCACCCTGCTGAATAACGAACGAGGCAATGGCGAAAGCGGAGTGGTAGGGTTATACAGTCTGACTGGGTCGCAACCACCATGTATATGGCGAAAAAACCCGTCATAGTGATTCACTTCTGCGGGTCGCGGTACGGGATCAGCCTGTGCATATCTAGTCTTTCGCGGGCCGGCACGACAGCGGATACAGGCGATGGATAGTGTGTCACTCGGTGGTCGCCATTGTTTTTGTATTGTGCTTACTATCAGGCACAGTGCAGTCATTTCGCCATGCTACAATAAAAAAAGGGTAGACTTAGAAAAAGCCCTACCACCATGTCGTGGATTCACCGCGATGTTTCTCTTCTGTTGTTTCCTTCATCCTTGCATTCTTATAGATTATATTATTATATATATAAGTATATTTTATAGGCGGTAGAGCCACGCTGTAGCTATTACTAGTTTCAGTATGAATGGGTCGGTTCGTCCGGGGTAGTACCACCCGACCCACAGAAAACCGACGTGAAGTAACAATGCTTGCACTGTTGCGTTTCGTTCGGTCAGTGAGAGCGCCGGAGGCCTACCTCCCTTCCTCCTTTCCCATCCCCCATTCCCTATCCCCCCTACCCCCTCCCTCATACACAGGCTGGCAACGCACTTGCGACTCCCCTAGTGTTGCTAGTGTCTATGGACGGTGGTGATCACTTAACATCAGGTGACCAACCTGTTCGTATGCCTCCTTTTAATATAAAAAAAATCTAATTGCATCGTTTCAAATTTCCTATATCATATTTCTTGTAAAGTATAATGAGAAATGACTATGAAAAATTGAGAAATAAAACGCCACTGGTAAGAGAATAAGCGATTAGGATTAAGTGGTAGTCACAGCACCAACTGACGTAGGTTGGAGTCCTCCAATGGCTTGGAGATTTTGATAAAAGAAAAGTGATGGAAATATAGCATAGGGGGACGGTTTTTTAACGTCGCCACCTTCTAGAAGTCCGCCCCTAAACGTATTCAGACAACTGTCCTCAGTAAAGAATAATTCAGTTATCCAAAGACCGTATCTATGAAAATGACTTCCTTAGTTGATCACTACATATTGTAAAACAAAGTCCTCTACCACGTCAGTCGTGTCTGTCTGTATATCTGCGATAAACTCAAAAACTACTGAACGGAACTGCTTGTGTACCGCATTCATTCTTTTATTTCATTATAGACTTTTTTTTCTGGTTTCTTGGTCGCAGTATAGTACTGTTGCATTGTTAGGTATTTTTCCACGTGCATTAAATCCATCCGTATCACCCTTACAGAATGGCACATTCCTTGGACCAACTCTATCAGTGCCCATGATGATGTTTGCCGGCTTCGGTGTGACCTTAAGAGACTTACCTCCGTACCTATACTGGGGTTCGTATGTATCCTATCTAAGGTACGGTTTGGAGGGATTTGTTGGCGCCATTTACGGTCTGAACAGGCCCACCCTGGACTGCAAGGAAGCTGAATACTGTCATTATAAGTAAGTTCACCATCTTCTTTATCTATTTCATCCGATACTAGTGTAATATTGTATCCATACGCTTTCTTACGCTTATTTAATTCCTATAATATACGGATGTCGTATCAATATTCACACCTTTTATTTATATATTCATCATGCATTCTATATTTTTGTGTGAGGTTGTTCTCTTTTTTTTTCGAACTGACTACGCTATTGACCAAGCAAGGTCTTAACAGCTTCACCGGACTACTAAGGCGAGCGCGTAAGGCACTCAGCCGATTTTATTTTGACAACTAGCTCAAGGGTGCGCGGCACACCTCGGCTTTGGCTGTTGCCTGATACATGCAATTCGCGACCTATGTGAGCTAACCTAAGGTAAAATAACTATTCATACATATATGAGTTGTTGAAACATATATGTGTACCAAGCATACATACCTCAACAACTCCTATATATATTTCGTATCGGATAATAATGGTTGTTCTCCTTTTCATGCGCTTTCACTACGTCCAGTTTGCGTTTTTTTTCTTGTGATTGTCGCGAAGCCTTGGCCTTAGTACGGTGATGATAATGATTAGTTAATTAATTTATGTGAAAAAAAAATTGAATAAGAAAAACAGGGCTAGATGATATATTTTGCCTTCATAAAACCAAATAAATAGCCTTATTAAAGTATAGATTCGATTATTCATTATCCATAGATTTCTTCTTAATTTTACTTTTAACATTACTCACAGATCTTTGACTATCTACGATCGATACTTAAAGAGCGTTGCGAATAAACTTATTTGAAAACTCGCAAACAAATATCAGAGTGACAGAAATACTTACATTTTTACATCAAAACAAATGTTTCATTTGTATAAGGCTAGCGAACACGGCGGACGTTAACCCGCCCTAATGCTATGAAAAATTATATACCTAAACCTTCCTCATGAATCACTATATATTATTATACTATATAATACAATCACTATATATATACTGTATAGGTATTATCGACCACACTTGAATCCTAAAGATCCTACAAATTTCTAAAATATTTGCATATTCATTCTAACATTTACACAATTACATAAGTAGTATTTGTTTTTAGTGGGATAATGGCATTTTTTTTTCTTTTTTACATACTTTGTATATTATAAGTAGTTGTGTTTGCTGATAGTTTTTATTTTATTTTAAAATTAGATTCCAATGTTTCTTTTTCACTTAAGAGTTATGTAACTCATTCGATTATTGATATTTTACTAAATATACAAAAGTTTGGGTTAGCCATGTAATAGTAAAAATAAGTATTTATATTCAGAAATCATTGTTGGCGAAACTAACATTTTATATTTACTTTTTTACTCCTAAATGTATAGCTGTAGATTTATTTGAAATAAATAAATATCTATTGGTGAAAACCGCATGAAAATCCGTTCAGTACTTTTTGAGCTTATCACGAACAGACAGACAGACGTGGCAGAGTTTATAATATGTAGTCATTTAAACAATTGTAATGCCCTTTCACATGGGTTTTTTTTAGTTTTATTATTTATTGTTTTGCACTAAATTATTGATTTCTCTTTTCAGACACCCTCGTCAGTTCTTATCAGAAGTCGCGATGTCCGCTGACATGTTCTGGTGGGATGTACTCGCTCTCACTGTGATCGTATTCGTACTTAGGATTGCGGCGTTCCTCTTGCTTAAATGGAAATTGAACGCGGTTCGATAGGAATATTATACATTAGCTGTGAGTCAGTGGCGTAGCTAGTGGGGGGCGATGGGCGCCACCGTGCTGTGTGCCATATAAAAATTAGATAAAATACCGCGATATTATGCAAATGTTTGCTAAACTAAAATCTCTTATAGGGTGTTTGTGTACGGTGAAAATTAAAAGCAAGTGAATATAGAATAAAAAAGTTATACGTGTTGGAAACCGCCACATATGAAACTCTTCTGTGACTGAGCCATTGCTCAGAAAACACAAAGATATGGGCATTCCTCTATAACAAGGTTGATCAATACTATCTGGCCCATGGACGATAATTAAATGAACTGCTTTGAAGTTCTGATCGGCAATCTTTTTGTGTGGCACTGTGTCAGTTAAAGTGTTAAAAACAACGATTCTCGTCCGATCAAGGAAGTTAAACCACGTCCGGCGCGGTCAGTACTAGGATGGGTGTCCGCTTGGGAACACCACGTTGGCTTTTTGTTGTATTTTATTGTTGAATAAAAGATTTCCCTGTAAGAGGAAAAGCCATTTCTATTGTGTGTCTTCACAGCACATCAAGTTTTGCACAAGCCTTAAAAAAATGGTAACCGTCAGTGATCCGTCAAAAGTGTCTGAATCGTCTGTTAGGTCCGAGTGAAAAAAGTTGAGCAGCCTTGATATAGAATTACTATTTTTACCTCCAATATCGCTCCCTTCAGCCCCCGCGCCAATGCCAGCCACACTAGCTATGCCATTGACGAGAATTAGTGCAATATTTGCAACTAGGTTGCAATTTTTAAGTTATATGAAATTAAAATTGTTTTACCAGGTTTAATGTGTACGTAAAACTTGCCCTAATTCAAAGAATTAGATAAATACTTGCCTAGGAAAGATAAATTAGTAAAAAAATATTGATTTTTTTCCATAAAAATTTTAGAATATGTTCAAATATAGATAGTAAAAGTCAAATTATTATTTATATATATTTAGTCTTGCTCAGTGAAAGTTATAAAGTTAACATATAATATATATATATTCTATCATGACATACGTTTAGAGTGCATTATTAATAAGTAGGTAAAAAACATAATATTCATGAAAAATATTAAAGAAAAGTATATTTAAGTTGTAAATAAGAATTTTTGGGTCCAATTGAAACCAAACTGTGATACGAATGTCCAAAATCATTGTTAATAAACATTTTTGTACAATTATAAAATGCTATTAACATTTATATAAAAAAAATCTAATGTAATCAAATAACATTGTCTTTATAATTCTTTTCAAATTATATTCTTGTCGTATGGTAAATTTTGTTGCTATTTCATGAATTTAAGTCGTATTTTCTATGAGATGTTTCGATGCTAAGAAACTTGAAGGTTAGGAATAAAATTTGTTTTTAAAAATGAAGAAGACCACTTGATTACATATCGCTGAATATTGTTGGTTATAATGACTATGACTCTCTGAGACGATGACGATTTAATATGACAATGTAGCCTGCTATAGGCCAATAAGCAATGAAATTGCAGCTTTGGTATCTAACAACACTATATAACTAAGTTTAAGTCCTTTACTTTCACATATACCCTGTTAAGGATAAGGACACATATATAAATTTCTGTTTCAACTGGTCATAATCTCTCATGCCATATATCGTCGAGGCGCTGGATGCCTTCGAGATTATGATATAAAGCTGACATTCGCAAATTATTGAATGATTTTACTAGCAATCAAAAGTGTTACAAAAAATAAATTACGAAACAAGTTAATGAACAATAAAGAATAAATCATTACATAGTATAAAACAAAGTCCCCTACCGCGTCTGTCTGTCTGTCTGTTCGCGATAAATTCAAAAACTACTGAACGGATTTTCATCAGTGGATAAAGTGATTCGTGAGGAACGTTTTGGTACATAATTTGTCAAGGATTTTTTTGATAATTAGGGCGGGACAACGTCTGCCGGGCCCGCTAGTAATAAATAAAAAGAAGAGATCAACACTAACCAAGTAAGAACCAAATGTTAGCAAAAAATAGACGAAATGGCTCACAAGCCCTAATAACGTGTCTGCTTACCTGCGGTGAGGGGTGACGTCATATCTCCGCAGAAAAAAAAATGTACTAACAATAACGTAGCTAGGTGGGCAATGACTTAGATAAATAGTGAGATATTATTAAATATTAGGGTGGACGTCACTTTGCACTTCCGCTTGGAATTGATTGGACGTTGCCAGGAACAAACGTTTGTGAAACTTTTCTATTGCAGTAAGACGTTACAGCGTCATTAATCAAATAAGTTAGACATTTAAAAAACGGTCACCCATCCGAGAACCGCACATATATTTCACTTTCCTATCTTGCATTTGCTAATAATAAACAGTAAAAGATTACTTTTGTCATATAGAGTGCTACCTATGCTAGCTCCACCTCCGAGTCCAGACAATGACAATTAACAAAAAGAAATTTATATATTTATGATAATGATATATTGGTGTTATAAATTTCAAATAATTTGTTATAATAACTACGCCCAACGAATTGAAAAGTCTATCTAACAATTACTGAATCAGGGAATTTCGGTATAAATTGACTCAAAAATGCATGACTAGTATTTATTTTATTCTAATATTGCCATTTTTTTATAAATAAAATAGACTTTTAATGACTAATTGTGTTAAATCTTGAACCTATGTACAGATTTTTTTCACGAATGACTTTAGTCGAAACATTTTTAAATGGCGTACTCTTGTAGATGGTTACTTGATCAGTGACGTCATTAACCTGTGAGCAATTGATATACAAAAACCCAAGATGCACACTTAACGTCTCACAGCCGGCACATAAAAATGAGTGCATAATTTTGGATTATGCACTCATTTCACATAGTCTCGCGTCGCTTGCGTCCTTGTAAAAACAACTTGAAATCATTCAGGTTAGGGTGAATTTGCAAAACCATAAGTTTATGGCACAGCTATAACCACGTATGTATATTGGGGAGTTTTTGCGGGACGGTTTTGAGTGCTGCTTTTATTCGTGACTACTGTAAACATAAAATAATATATCATATTTGGTTTGAATCATAAAAATGAACATTACGCAAGCTATTATAAGTAGATATTTATCGTAATATTTTCTAAATAAGTTTATTATGTTTGACATACATAAGTTTGTACCTACTTGTATCGTAGGAAATGTACACAATCTTTGTGTTAGTTTAATTTACTATGATTAATTGCTCAATCAGTTATTTATTTTATTAATTAGTATAAAATATAAAAGTTGTTTCTAAAAATTGCTATCTTGCAACATTTTTGATATTGGAAAACATGTTTTTAACTGTAAGTTTGTTCTATGGTGATCTTATGTAAATATTATTTAATAAAATACATTTCAATTAAATAATTATGCAGTTTATATTTTAAATACGTCGTTAAAATATGGAAAATTAAAATTGTTGCATAATCCAGGTACTACTATTGATTAATTTAAATTAATATTTGTGTAAATATATATAACTACATATTATAAAATAACGTCTGTCTGTTTGCGATAAACTCAAAAACCACTGAACAGATTTTCATACAGTTTTCACCAGTAGATAAAAAGATTCATGAGGAAGAGGTTTAGGTATATAATTTGTCAAAGTTTTTCTTTATCAGGGTGGGACAACGTCCGTCGACCCCGCTAGTGTAAATATAAGACACATTTATAACACTTGTAGCGAAGGTGACATGAATAAAGACCTTATTTCGGACACTAATACGTAAGAGGGCCAATTAAGAACTGTATACAGCAATTGTTTCTATGGGCTATTCTATAATCTTTGATTATATACACAACATTTATATTTTAAAAAGTCCGCAACATGCAGTGTCAAAAAATCTACTAATAAATCGTCTTTTGCCTGTACAACTCGTACTGAGTTTAGGACTCCTGATACGCATAAATTAAGCAGTACTTTATTAATAAGCCGAATTTCATAAAATAAGACCAAGCTCAAGTCACTTGTAAAGGTCCCATGAAGATTCGTCTAGTACATTTGGAGGTTAGCGTGTTCTAACAGACGAAGGTTTTATAAATACGAGTGCTCGTCTAATGGTGGAACTTCGACAATAGAAAAATAAAACTTTTTCCAATTTTTAATAACATTAAAGCTTGTCAATAGCTAGAAACGAAAAAGAATGAAGAAAATCGGCTGTGAAACGGAGGAGGGACTTGTTCTTACCTGTTTCCCTCCCTACTGCCTATTTATACCAGGTGACTGTTTAGACACTATTCTGTACACTGTTTAGGCAGTATTCTAGGATATGACACTTCATAGTCACATTTAGCAGATAAAATAATAATATTAAAACAAACACTAATAAACAACCAAGAAAACATAAGTTAAAGTATGTTCTAAGACTTTCAAAAGTATAGCACCAAACGTGTAAATAAAATAATAAACCTGAGTGCAATGACCGGTGCCAAAAGCTACAATGAGCAACTCAGATTTTTTTTTCTTTTTTCGAACTGAGTACGCTATTGACTTAGCAAGGTCTTAACAGCTTCACCGGACTCGGTTAACTTTCGATAGTAAAATGGGTAATAAACTCTTTTGTTTTGTTCCTGACGTTCCCGCGTTCTCTTTCAAATGAAAGTGAAATCACCCGACGGTCATTGACACTGTACTTTAACATAGACGGGTAGAGTAGGGTAGGCTAGACTGTGTATAATTTTTCTGGGCAATTTGGTCAAATACTAAGCACCTATTTTTTTTAACTGATTTAGAAAGAGATTCGAATGCAGAGTGCCCTTAAAACTGCTGCAACTGTCTAAACGGTCACCTGGTATATGTATAAATACTTCTTATATTTCATAACATACTTTACAACACTCGCAATTTGTTTATGGACAATATTTTCAATGAAATAGTACAGACCTATCATTTCTACAGTTTTATTACAATAAAATTAAATAAAATAGCATACAAGAAGATAGATTAATTACAAATCAATAAGGTATATACCTCAACTTAGACAATGTATTATAATTTAAAAATTTATCATCACTAATCAGATTACTTATTAATTATACCAGGTGATTGTTTAATATCCTTCAATCGTAGGGTGGTTGATAGTCAAATTTAATATACAAAATAATAATATCAAAACAAACACTAATAAACAACAAAGAGAACTTTAGTTAAAGTTTGTTCTAAAAATTTTAAAAGTATGAGAGCAATATTTTTAAACGTGAACAAATCATACATAGCGGATGCGGGCCGGATTGGGCGACATTACACCTGATGTTGAGTGTATATCTGTTTTGCGTTTCTCGAGATAATTAGGCCAAATATAAAGCACCTATTTCTTTTATTGATTTAGAAGAAGGTTCCAGTAATAATATTATTCTATAAAAAATATTGCTGGCGACTAACCAGTCGCGCTGTATAAAAGTTTCCAAAATAACATTCGTACGTATACAACTATTACTCGAGTTCAAAGTTACATCGAATTAATTTTCTTAGTACACAAGATCTCCGAATATCTATAAAAATAGGAATTTCTTCGTTGTAGATGCCAAATAATATTATCAATAACTAATATATATATAACTAATATATATATAACTAATATATATATATATCGTATATATTACCATAAATTACAAAGCTTCTATTGTATTTTTATGAGAAACAAAAAAATATAGTGATTAATTTAAAGATTTTTAACCCTGAAATCAAAACATATCAAAATAATAAGATTTTGTTCCACCGATTTCATTGAACTTATGTACAAAGGAAGTAAACTTGATAGATTTAAAATTATTGGTAATATGTATAAAAAACATAATATATATTCAAATTCAAAGAGAAATAACTATTCGAAATAATATATTATAGAGAAACCCGTAATGTTTCAAGGTCCTTGAAGCGTCTACTCTATCTTTTCAGCATGGGTAAGTCCGCTCCAAAAGTAATTTATAAACATCCATCCAGCAAGGAAAAACGCTGTATACGCAAAATAACATGACAAAATCACCATTATGTGTTGACTAACTGTCAATAATTTTAAAAATGAGTAGACCAGTTCTCCATTCTGGAAGCTCACGTAGACCCTGGAAAAATAAACAATACGCACTTTTAGAATCGTTACGAAATTAAAATATATTTAAGGGTGGGTCCATTAATATCGTGAGCGAATCAGGGGGTTCAAGCCGAATCTCGCAAAATGCCACGTGGGGGAGAGACGTCATTCCGGCCAATGTCGCGTTATTTTTTCAAGTAAAAAGTAATGTCCAAATATGAGAAAATTCTTCTCTACATTAAATAAAATCCATGAATATAATATTATAATATATAATCGAAATGTAATAATAGTATAAAAGTAAATATAATAACGTAAATTGTGTGTGTGTGTTTTTTTTAAATAAATCTTAAAGCATTCAAAATACAAACATTGAAAGATATCATGTGAGATTACGGGGAGGAGTGCTCAAATCCTCAAAAATGCCTCACGTAATTAATGGACGACGTCTAAACATATTTGTGTTGTTCGTATTTAAATTCAGTGCGGTCCAAAAGTTTGGCAAGGACTGTAACCATGGTAACGTTTCGTTCTCATTTTAAAAATGGATAGATAGGTGCCATTGTAATTGAATAAAAATATTCTTTCTGCTATTTTGCGCAACAATAAATTGTATTTTCTATGTTATTTCCATTTAATTTTTTACATACATAAAATATTAGAAAACTTGAAACGTCATTTCCTGAAAACCGAATTCTCTAAACTGTCATTTCGATTATCACGACAGCATGTCTTATGCACCGTTAATAAAGTACATTCCCTATTATAGGAGGAGAGAAGGTGTTGCTTACTGTGACGAGATGTGAAAAGATGGTTCCGGAGTTCGGGGGATTAAACGGAACGTGAAGTACACAGCTATGTGAAATTGACACCTCGCTTTAAAAACATATAGTATGAAGATAACATTTAATATAGCTTTCCTTTGCACTACTACTTTGTACCGCCTTTATTTTCGTTTGTATCTCAGAGTGAATAAAGTTAAAAATCAAAGTTCGTTTTCACAAAATTACCCGCATCACACTTTGAGATATCACAATTCTGCTAACGGAATTCTATTCTAAATTATTTCTAGACGTTTGTACCAGTTTTATTTTTTCATTTACGTCAAACCCAAAAAAGTTACAGGAATTTCAAAATTTTAAAAACTGTATCAATATTAGTTTATAACAATACAAAAACCTGTAAGTGAGGCTCGTCATGCAAACATATGCACTTGCAAGTAACAATTTAAATTTTCGCAATATTTCAGAAAGAAAGAAAATGTTAGAACATTAAAATTTTCAGGAAAAACTTTCCTTTTCAGATAGTCTTGTAATTCAAAGTATTTCCTGTAGGTGCAAACGATTAGACAACGATACCCATCAATGAATTTGCGAAAATTTTCAATTTCCAATATTTTCTTTCTGAGATATTGCGAAAATTAAAAATGTTACTTGCAAGTAAATATTTTTACAGTTTTAAGACTTTTTTTAAATTTTGATTCCTGTAACTTTTTCCGTTTGGAAGTAATTGATAGGGGTTTATTGATAGTCAAAGAACATGCGATAGCATGAGTAAGAAAGTGAAATTTTTTGTAAATTATTTTATGAACAGTGCTTTGTATCTAAAAAAGAAATACAAAATAATTAAAAACTAATTTTGGGATAATGTCGATAACGCTTGTCTAACATACGTTTATATCTCTAAACTACGAAAATTTTCTTTTAGTGACGTTGAAATAAATACTTAGGTTTACCTAAGTATAATCCGCGTCAGACTTTTGAACCGCTCTGAAGTAGATACGCAGAACACAAATTTAGGTATCAGATGGACGCAGAAGGGTTGAAAGTAGAACACGCTTGCCCGTACGCGTTCCTCGTCCCTATTGCACGCATGCTGACACACTGACGTGTGTCATCGTCATTGCTAATTTAAGTACGCCTGCATCCAGAATAGTTTTATTGTTATTAATTACAGGTTATTGCTATTTTCGGTTTTTTCTTTATGTTGTTGAAATTTGTTATTCTCGTTATTTTCTGTCTTTATTATTACTTGCTATTATTAATTGCAATTATTAGAAGACACATCCACTTTGTACATCCACTATTACGAATGCTTTTTTTTTTATAGTAACGCTATACTAGTGACAAACATAATACTTACACAGTATATATGCTACAAGATATATCCTACAGATAGAAAAAATACTGTATGTATGTCGATAATTCAAGTATACTACGCGATCACCGAAATCTCACCTACCAGCTACTGATCAAATATTATCTGGAGCTAATTATAACTGACTAATGCATTATGTGGAGAATTGTTATTATTCCAGTTTTGTCTAATACTTTATACATATATATATACAATTGTTCTAACTTTTATTTTATTATTCCAGTATCAATTATTTGTTATTGTATGTTCATTTTTATCTCTAATCCTTTGAAAATATTCTATACATATGTATACCTCGTATGTATGTATATGTCTGCTTAATTCAAATAAACAGGTTTTCATAAATTAGCTATCAGAACGTTTACAATACTACACAATCAGAGTCATAATTTCATTTCACATATAACATCTGAAAATAGCACTGAGCCTATACTGTCACATCCCTGTAATAGGTGAATATTTACTAGAATTTTAATTAATTAAAAACCTATCATATTGCATGTGTAAAATCGACACAGCATAAATAATTAAACGGCAATTTTAAATTCCGACAATAATATTTTGTATTAGTTTTGTATTAACATCTTGACTGTACTATGCACAAGGCCGATTTAAAGCTATATTCCAAGCGGCCAAAAAGTTTGACACGGACTATACACATGTAGAAAACCGATAAGATTCCTTCAAACAATTTTTACAAAAATAACCCTAATACAAAACAATATCAAAACAAATACTACGCACAATTTTGTGTTATTATTTTTTTTTTTTTATAGAAGCACGGCAAAGTGACTGCACTGTGCCTGATGGTAAGCACAGTACAATCCAAAAACAACGGCGACCACCGAGTGACACAGTATCCATCGCCGGTCGCCGCTGTCATGCCGGCCTGCGAAAAGCTGGATATGCACAGGCTGATCCCGAAACGCGACCCGCAGAAGCGAATCACTATGACGGGCTTTTTCGCCATATACATGGTGGTTGCGACCCAGTCAGGTTGTAAAGCCCTACCACCCCGCTTTCGCCATTGCCTCGTTCGTTATTCAGCAGGGTGCACCAGGTGCAGGTGAGGTTGGCTTGGATGTCTCAAGTCTTAGATGTTATTTGACACCCCTTACACCCCAAAAACCATTAATTAACCATGAAACTCACATAATGGTATAAGAAGAAAAAAAAGCAGTTCCGATTGCAAATTGAGGTAGTAAACTCCTTGGCATACGACGCGGAGTCAGCATCAGATCAAAAATCATTACTACAAAGGACACGGTATGTAAGGAGTGTTGGCACCAAACTGGCAGATAGTCAAACAGCTTCGGAGGCGCAACCAATGATACATCCGTCTTCATAAGAGACCAGAATAGAATGTCTGCCAACTGAAATGTAATAGTATAAGTGAACATTATGGACAGGTCTAGAGAGCCATATTATCTAGCATACGTCATCGTATCTTATGTGTATTCGTGTATGTGGCGAGGGCTTCCAATGAAGATGCCAGTAAAATTGTTATTTACATTACATTCCTTTAGGATCTCCCCCATTATTTTTCTTTTATACCACCTCTGTATGAAAACGAACAAAAAAGTCGAGCAGGCATAAGGACTACCGCCAGAAGTGATAACTCAATACAATAGAATAACTGTGTTCTGTTTTGAAGTTTTTAATCAATTAGAGTGTGGATTATTTAAGTTTCATAATTTATAAAATGAATTATCATTACCCTGGTTTTCACATCTATTGTCACTCCGAACAATAATTATATACATTTTTATACAGTTTATTCATAAATCAAACATATAGGCTGCACAATCTCAATAAATAATTAGCCTCATACAGATTTATAGACTCTTATGGGTTTATTCTGTGTGTGATTATGGAATTTTTACAGCTAGGAAAATACTTGTAGGTCCCATATTTTTAAAAGAGATTGCGAAATTAATTGCCCACATTACAGGATTCATCAAAGCAAAGAAATTCTTTACGACTTCTTAGTACAATACTGATCAACCGTTGCATCATAAGGTAAGGTCCTGTTGGGTTCAGATGTACACCTTCTGGTTTCTTCAATAAAATAGCGATTGACTTTCACAAACTTCGACTTCAGTGAACTGTATATTTATTTGCGGATTCTTTACAAGTAGCTTAAATCGTGTATAACGAGCCGGTGAAAATACATATTTTTTCTTGGTTTAACACTACAATTATAGTCTTACAATTAATATGTGCCTTACTGCCGCCCGATCATCCATACATTTACATAGTTTACATAAATTCACATTGTATTTTCAGTGATGGTTCCGTATAACATTAGACAAATAATAATAATAACCGTGTTGGCGGTTATATTTGAATTACTACATAAATGATATTTCTAAATATCACATAAGACATATTGAACACAAAAGTCAGTTACATAAGAAATACGGCAGTTTATCTGTCCGTATTACATAAACAAGTTAATACACATAGACAATAGCTAATAATAGCTCGTCTGTCTGTAACAAACACCTTAAACATACACATATATCATATTTATTAACAGTGATAAACAGTTAAAAAGATATCAACAGTGACGCATGTTAATAATATCAGCACCTCCAGATATCAGTATTTTTATCATTTTTTGGTCACTTTTTACAATAATATATTATATATTTATACATATTGTATATATTTATACATAAATATACATTTATTTCTAATCTACACTATTTTGTTAGTGTCATCTAAAATAATTACTTCTATTTATCAAATTAGTACACTAGAAGAAACAATTTAGTTTTGGCATTAGTTGTAGAAGCAAATACATGTATTTTCAATGTGATATATTAATATTTTTAGGTAATATAACGTTCGATTATTATAAGTGAACTAGAACAGACAATAAGAACGAAGAATAATTGTGGGATGGCGTAAGAACTCCCTGGGAGTATTAAAAAATTAACTATCATATTGTTACAGTATTAAATTTGAGTAGTTTGAGTGAGTTTAGTAGTCTGGTGAAGCTGTTAAGACCTCGCTAGGTAAATACCGTAGTCAGTTCGAGAAAAAAAAAATAAATTTGAAGCGATTATGACTTAGTGTATTTGAACTCCGCGTTGATCATCGTAAGTTCGAATATTTGCGTATAAGCCAAAATCAACATTTATTCAATTTAGGCCCTAAGAAGGCACGTATCTTCGTCCGCATAGTAATAGTTACTACTCTGGGCTAAAACTGACACACAGCAGAAGCTCTCAAAAAAAAATCCTGCCTCCTGCCTGTCCTCCTTTGGCGGCGACGGCCACTTAGAGGGTCTGCCTCGCGGGCCCTCTCCGCCTCCTCCTTCTGCGAGATGACCTCCTCGCAGAAGGAGGCCATCGCTCGCCACGCCTGTTCGCTGCCGAGCATGGCCGAAACCACGCTCGGCAGCGATAAGTCCGGTCCTACCGCCGCCGCCAGAAGGCGGCGCTGCTCCCCCCACGCAGCACACTCAGACAGAGTGTGCTGCGCGGTATCTTCGGCTGCGCCGCACTCGTGGCAGGCGGCGGTCGGCTCCCTGCGTGCGATCCGGTGCAGGTACCACCCGAAACAACCGTGTCCGGTGAGTACCTGCACCAGCCTAAACGTCAGGGAGCCCCACTCCCTCTCCTTCCACGCCCGCAGGACCGGGCGGACAGCGTCCACAGTGAATCGCCCGAACCGCTCGTCCGCCAGGTCCTGCTGCCACCTTACGACGGCGTCCTCCCTTAGACGCCGTCGCTCCGCCTCTACCTCCCTGGGAGCCGGAGGCTCCCCCCTTCGTTTCCTCGCCGCCCTGAACCGGCTCCCCCCTTCGTTTCCTCGCCGCCGTGAACTCATACACGACGGCGAGAACTCCCGCCTCCAGCTCCCAGGGCAGGGAGTCGGCGAGCGTGAAGGCCGCCTCAGAGGACACCGTCCGGTATGCCCGGATTGCCCTCAGTGCCACCGTGCGCTGCGCATTGCGGAGCGCACGCACGTTGGTGGCACCGAGGGCATCAGCCCAGACTGGTGCCCCGTAGGCGGCCATCGCCCGCACGACTCCCATGTAGAGTCGGCGGCACCCGGCGCCCGGTGCCCCTGGATCAGTAGTTCCTGAGATTACCCCTTACAACGCCACAACGTCACAAACTCACAACGTCACAAACTTTACGTCTTTATAATATTAGTATTGAAATATAGATAACAAGACATCCCATTACACGTACAACATTAATATATAGAAACATGACAACTCCTTTGTTCGCAGTACATAGAGAAACATTTATTAAACATCTGATAGGCATCAGGATACTGGGTTCGGTCACTTTGGAACACTTAAGCACTTGCCCCATTAATATTGTGAAACTGTAAAGACCCATTAAGCTAACAGCAACATCGAAAAGAACATCGATTTTTTTTCTACTTTACATAAATTTCATTCCGGGGCAAATTTTCTAAATGATACTAAAAAAACCATATCAAAATCACTATCGTAGTTTAGAAGAAATATGGTAACACTGACGGACACAAGAACCGACTTTGTTTTCTAATATTTATAAATATAGATTTGTCTAACCAACTATATACCACCAATTTATATAAAACTGTGAATAGGAATATTTAATATAGTAATTCATATATTATGTATATTTCGTAATTATAAAAGTTAGACATATGCTGCCGTAGACTTTTTTGTAGGCATTATCAAGTTCTACAACTGTTCTCTAGCACTCAATCATATATCTCTCGTCCTAAAGGCAGCGTTCGTAAGAAACGTTTTCATTCGACCATTTTTTCTCCGACTTACTTTGCAAATCCGACTACCACAAAAAAGTTTTTTCATTTTTTACGTCAATATGACACTCACAAATAACGTGGCTTTTTATTGGTGAAAGAATTACAACATCACAAACACAAACTTTTCCTCTTTATAATATTTTATCAGATTTATAATTAGTATAGATTTACATATACACGATTTTTTTTTTCGAATTTCTTATCAAAATATTTAAATTTATGTTTTAAGAGTCCCCTCCAAAAGGAAGATCAAAAAAAAAATTTTAAGGGTCACTCCAAATTTTTTTTAATTTCCAAAATCGTCAAAAATCGTTTTTTTTATTAATTTTTCGCATTATTTCATTTTTTTCTACAAGAAAAATGATAACGATCCTGAAAATCTCAAGTCGAAATTTTAATATTTAACGGTTGCTCCAAATTTTTCAAAGTTTCCAAGACATGTACTTTATATCTTTTCGAACTACTTTTGAATTTGAATAATGAATATCAACGAAATTGTTTTTTTTTTTTTTTTAATTTGACATACCATACAATGGAATTAAAGGTCGAGAAACAAAAAAAATGAAATAATGAGAAAAATAATTAAAAAAAAAAAAAGAGTTTTGACGATTTTGGAAAGTTTTAAAAATTTGGAGGGACCCTTAAAAATTTTTTTTGACCTGCCGTTTGAATATATAAACATATTATATTATACTATATTATATTATATATTATATTATATTATACTTATAACATTATAAATTTACATATTTTGATACGAGACTCGAAAAAAAAATGTAATAATTCGTTTTTTTTGGGCCACCTTAGTATAGATGTTTATATAGCGAGATAAATAGTACAACGCCTATCTAAATAATAAATTCAAATTATCAGATAGTAACGAGGAAACGACTTCTGAAAGAAATTTAATGAATAGTGTAAAACAGGAATCAATTCACTCCTTAAATAAAAGAAAGAATAAACTCAAAATTTAAGTTTTTCGAGTTTTCACAACAAAGTACATTAACGTTGCGAGAAGAATACGCCCAATTCAACAGCCACTTCAATACGATCAAAGCTACGACAATGGCTTTGTTGTATCCTCTTTTTGATTAAAAGTGTGAAGGAGCCATCCATGATAGTTAATAAAGTGAACTAAAATGAAATAAGTCCACGTTTGACTTAAAAGTAATTATTTAATTTACTTTCACTTACTTAAGAAATGCATTAATATAAATTATGGCATTTTATTTTTTTAAATACTTATGGTTTTTTTTGTGACATCGCGAGTCAATTCAGGTTTATGCTAATTATTGTAGAGCACTATATTGTTACTTCGTCAGTATTGACATTATTGTATTACATATTCTATAATTAAAAAAAAAGACTTAATTACGAACATTTTAAATGCTTATTGAAGTGAAATTTCTGTAGGCGCATAAGGGTAAAATTTTTACAGATGTAAAGTCGCGCAGGTATGCAACGGAAGTGACGTCATTTGCAGTAAACGCAAATTTTTCATCTATTTTTCAAGTCTCGGGAATCTAAAGTTTTAGATTTGTATAAATATAAACAAGAATTATAAATTAGTTCGCTAAAGAATTTTCACTTCTGACATGTGTACTTTGTACGCACGCACTTTTTTTTAATATATTTTTTACATCGACCAAATTGCAATATAATTACATTATATTACTTTTAGAACTGACTTACGTCCGGTTTCTGAGATACTCAGTTATACTACCAATAGTTATAGACTCAACAAAGTTATCTGTAAGATAAATTGTCAAACGCCCCATTGAGTTTTACTGACATTTATCGTATGATGGTGTGTTCAGAAACGCAATTTGACAAGTTATCGAGTTATAACGCTAGTGGACAGATAAACTGCAATTAAAGTACCTCAGAAACCGGACATTAGAGCGCTTAATTTATTTTTAAGATAATCATAAATCGAACGTGTATACATGGTCATACAATAAACGATTTTTGATCAAAATTAAAAAATTTTAGTTACTTCTTTTTTTTCTTAAATAAGTGAATTATCGCCGCTGCTGCCTGATATAGTGCACGAGAGAGACAATTACAGCTCGGACTCAAAATCAAAATAGGTACTCTTTATTCAATTTAGGCACTGAGAAGGCACTTATGAATGTCACAACTACCACCGGTTCGGAAAACAACCCAGTCATCGAGAAGAACCGACAAGAAACTCGATCTGGTTTATCTTTTCAATATACATAACATACTTTTTAATTATTACAACATAATAGACATATACAGTTACATTTTTCTTTTGTTGAATGCACAGAGAGAGGCGTAGCTTCCAAACGTCACCATCGTTGTTGTATATACAAAATCTATACAAAATAGAGGAAATGATGATTTCGTGTTCCTGTTTGTTCCTTTTTTTTTTCAATTTGAAACAAAGAAGCACTATTTGGCTGTATTTGTATTCTTTTATTTTACCCTTTTTTTTATGTCATAGGTGGCATACGAACAGTTGGGTCACCTGCTGTTAAGTGATCACCACCGTCCATGGACACTAACAACACCAGAGGAGTCGCAAGTGCGTTGCCATCTTTTGGAGGGAAGCGTTAGGGGAGGGAAAGGGAGAAGAGAGAGGAGAGGTGAGAGGAGGTGGGTCTCTGGCGCTCTCACTGACCGAACGAAACGCAACAATGCAAGCAAGCACTGTTACTTCACGTCGGTTTTCTATGAGAGGGCGGTACTACCCCGGGCAAGCCGACCCATTCATGCTGAAACCTATAATAGTTTCAGCGTGGCTCTACCACCATTTCCAATTCGTCAAATTTTATTGCCGTATGTCTTAAAACAGCAAAATAAATGAACAATTTCAGTACTTTTCGTACGCTCCTAGGTTTTATAGTACTTAATTTATAGAAATTAGAAGATGCACGTGATGGATATCATGATATATATGGATACCGGATACATTTAAGTCTAAGTTACTGATTATAATAGCGGCAAGCTATGATGGCCGTTTTGACACATTACAATAGTGACGTAAAAAGTCGATTTATTTTTGAAAAATATATATATATATATCAAATGCAGCTTCGTTTTGCACTAAGCATTGAAACGTGTTTGCGGGATATGGTTAGTTGTGCTGGCTAGTGATTTTATATAAATATCATATACATATAGGAGGATATAAATAAATGCTGAGTTGTGTTGTAATTGACTACACTGTAATTAAGGATTCCGCCTAACGGCGCTAGTCATTTCTTAATTAGAACGTGAAAAGATTTTTTCGCAAGAGCATGCTATATAGTTAAATATGTACCTAGTCTTGCCATGAATATTGAAACAAAGAAAAAAAAATTTTCTATTGCAAATAACATTTATTACTTTTCAAGTGTGTTAGATCAATACGTATATATAAAACAATTTAAAATATAACAACCTTATTCGAAGTTGTCTCCATTGGCTGCAATACAGTCCTTTAAACGATGAGGCCAGTTATCAATAGAAGCACGAACTCTTTTCATGGTAAAATTCTTCACTGACAATCATACGGCATTAGGGATTCCAAATTATTATGACGTTTAGAGCAAGCAGTACTTTCTAAAACTGACCATAAATCATAATCCAGCGGATTAAGATCGGGACTAGACGACGGTCAGTCTTCAGCTCTGATGAAGTCCGAAACGTTCGTTTCCAACCAAGACTGCGTAGACCAAGCTTATGACCCGGCGCCGAGTCTTGCTGGAAGGACCATTCTTGGTTATTGAACATGGTGTTGTTAAGGGGCTTCACTACCTTCTCAAGAATGGTATCTTGATACACTTATGCCGATGTTTTGATACCTTTCCCCCACCAATCACCATCAGTGAAGTCGGATAGTGCCCACGTTGCTCTCTGTTGACTAATTGGGAGGCTTCCTTAGAGCTTTGAGCATACATACGGTCATTTTGTTTGTTACAATATTGCTCAATTGTAAAAAAATTCTCATCCGTAAACAATATTTTTTGTGTTCCCTGTGCGTACCGCTTCAGTAGTTGTTTTGATTTTACCATCCTATTCTTTTTTTAATTATCAGTTAAGAAATGACCAGTACACCTCTTATAGGTTATAAGTCCTAAGTCATCTTTTAAAATACAGGACATGGTTCTGGGTGCTATCTTCATCTCCCGAGATAGAATCTTTTGCTTTCGGACAGGATATCTACGAATTCGTTCCCTTACTGCTTTGACCACCTTTTTCGCACGAACACTATGTGGACGGCCAGATCTTTTTCGGTCACAAACAGAGGAGGTCTCATTGTACCTATTAATATCCCGGTACACAAACATTTTACTAATACCAAGCGTATGGAGAGTTTTAAGTATTGCATTTGGCTCCATACCTACTTTGTGTAATGCAATCACAGCGATTCGGTTCTCTTTATCACCCCACTCCATTTTAATATCGCAAAATATTGTACAATGTATAGGCGC
Source organism: Antheraea pernyi (assembly GCA_015888305.1). Classification (NCBI taxonomy): domain Eukaryota; kingdom Metazoa; phylum Arthropoda; class Insecta; order Lepidoptera; family Saturniidae; genus Antheraea; species Antheraea pernyi. Next base: position 340,052 of record MU158981.1, read on the forward strand.
CAAAATGGGAAAACTCAATGAATAATCATATAAAAATGACAGATTCCAAATTCAAATGTAATATTTTGTTTATTTTTAATTGTAACAGTATTTATGGCCAGAATAAGTATATAGTTATAGATATAGATATATATGTATATATATATATATATATATATAAATTGGAAACCGGTGTACTAAATGAATTTTGTGTTCAAAAATTATACATCCGATAAATTTTAGAACTGCACGACAATAGACAATAAAAAAATAGCAATTTACTCGTTCATACGTAGTTATTAATTTATACGAAACTTCACGAACGGACAAACGTCAAAACGACCATCACAGCGTGCCACTATTGTAGTAATATGTATCTTATCATATCACGTATCATGCGCACAATGATATTTACAAACGTGGTTTTATCATGTCAACTACTGTTATATAATAATGATTATGTAAACAGTATTACACGCAAGTCATTAATGGATATAAAGATTAAAGATCATATCTCAAATCCCGCGTAGTACTAATCAATAGTAAATGGGGCAATAGGCCATTCAAATATTATATACAATTCCTGTTTAACGATACATAAAACAGAGTAACCTATATTACAGAGACAAAATGATGTTATATAATAATATGATATATAATCTATACTAATATTATAAAGAGGTAAAGTTTGTGAGGATGTAGGGGGTAATATCAGGATCTACAAAACCAATTTTGAAAATTCTTTCACCAATAGAAAGCCACGTTATTTGTGAGTGTCATAGACTATATAATATATTAACCAGAAAATCGAAAAGACCTTTTTGTGGTACTCGGATTTGCAAAGTAAGTCGGAGATAAAATGGTCAAACGAAAACGTTTCTTAAGAACGCTGACTTAACGATGAGAGATATATGATTGTGTTCTAGAGAAAAGTTGTAGAGCTTGATAATGCCTACAAAAAAAATCGACAGCATATCTCTAACTTTTATATTTGTCAGAAAAAGTAGTTTTTTTTATATAAAAAAATAATTTTAATTCCTATGGGGTCCTTAAAGCGTAACGTGAAGAGACACTTACGCAGGCCGGCATGACAGCGGCGACCGGAGATGTATAGTTTGTCTCTCGTTGGTTGCCATTATGTTTGGATTGTACTATGCTTATCATCAAGCATAGTGCAGTCACTCTGTCGTGGTACAATAAAAAAAAATTGGATATAATATAGTGTACTCTGTGAATTACGACTAACAGTTAATCAAGGAATTTATAAGTAAACAACATACTTATAGATTCCTTGCAATTAATAACTAAGTACGTCTCAGGGAGTGAAAAATAAGTTTGTACTAGTCTCCCGTCAACAATAAAGTGTAACAACCGGAAGCACTACCGTACGTAATGCCTAGTGCTGCCACCGGAAGTATCGCCATAACAACCGGAAGCACATTGTATCGCGCCACGGTACTGCCCACCGGAAGCACTACCATACGTAATGCCTAGTGCTGCCACCGGAAGCCAAGCCAAGCCATGTAACTACCCCACCCGCCGATAACGCCATCTAGCCACGCCTTACAAGTGGGGTAGGGATAGCCAGCCATAAAAGGCCGTGCGTGCTTCGACTCGGGGCAGTCTTGCACCACATTAACGCACGGTAGCTCTTGCCGTCTGAGTATCGATTTAAAGTGTTAACAAAGTGACGTTTAACTTTGTGCTTATAATTGCTTTAATGTGATTATAATAAATCGGTGACATACATATATATCAAGTGACATTTAATTCTACCTGTCCTTACAAAAGTAAGTAACAGATATGAAACGGGGTATGTAGGCCCTAGATTATAAATAAGATTACAAACATATTTTGGGTTATGTTATGACGTTTGTAGCCCTCACTATACTTTGTCGTGACTGGAGCCTAACAATCAGCGGTATGCCCAAAATTATCAAGATCAAATAATACATTTTTTTTCGGAATCTTCAAGTGGCCTATTAACGTTTTCTTTACAGCCGGCTAAATAAGTACAAAACTTTAAGATGAAAATCTATCGCCAAGCACCCATGACTCTGTTTCGACAGCAACACTTGAGAATCAGTCCCTCTATATTTAACGTATTTACCAACGCGGACCACATCACCATTTAACACCAAAAGAGAATTGAGACAGTGGTGAAACGCTAAAACCTTTAAATATTAATCAATAAATAGCATGCAACTGATCCGAGCAAGAGGTAATAATTTTTTTTCTAACCTACACTTATTATTGCTATCATTGCGGAAGTGAGTGTATTTGTTAAACTTTCACGCCCTAAATACTCAAACCTTCGATCAACAATAACTAGATAACGGGTCGTCGCGAAAAATATATCTACGTAAATAAGAGCTCACTTGAAATGTGTGCCCTTGTTTCACATGCCGCATTGTATTCATAATAATACCCGAAATAGCAATTTAACGGCCGGAGAATCTTACTTTCGCTAAATACATGTTGAATAAGTTATATTTTAAGCTTTAAACTAACTAATAATATCAAATTTTGAACAAAATTACCAATTTTAAACCAGTGATACAAATGTTTGACCTCGCCAGACACAAACACGCACAATAACGGGAAAACGTACTTTATTCATTACGTGTTAAGGTTGAATTCACACTATATGTCGTTTATGGTATCTTTTCATTTGTGAGGGGAGTAATTTATTACTTTGCTCGTTTTATCGTAAGTATTAGATAATATTTTGAACATTTGTGACTTTATTACAAGGTGTTATGATTGTAATTAGGTTGAACTTAAAACAGTTTTAAAACTTTTTTCTCCTTTTCTTAGTAAACAAATAGCTACACATAAGTATATATTTACGCGGAGGGCTTTTAGCTTCGGTTTGTACGTGACCCTTTATCTAGTTATTGTTGATCGAAGACTCAAACGATAATCCGGAAAGTTTTCTTACACGCTGCCAGAACATTTCATCCAGAAAAGTATCATTTCCAAGGGATTACCCAAATATGTATATTAACACGAGCGAATCTGCAGACAAAAGTTAGTATAATTATATAAATGAATGCTCGCATATATGTGGTCATATCACAAAAACACCGTTTGACAGATCACCATGAAGTTTGGCACACATTTTTATATGCTATCCAAGTTGCTATCATTTGCTACTAGATGGCATTGACGCGAATCAGCTTTTATACCTTCTACCGATCGCCATGTATAAGTAGCAAGAAATAGGAGCAATCAATCGCCAGCACAGCTATGTAGTTTCTTATATACAACATTTAAGTGTTCTAAATCTTGCTTGGAAGAGCAAAAATAAAGGTGAATTGAAGAACTAGCTTTTCTAAATTTTTTGTTCTTCCAACGTTGCTGGCTTTTGTATTAAGGTGTCCCAAAAAAGTCTTTTTACACTTTTTTCAGTCTAGCTCCCATCCGCCCAAAGCGTGTAACGCGCAATAAGGAACTTCGTTCCAATATAGCTTAAATCTATAACTAATCAGTCTGCTATATATAGCACAAAGAAAATTTACCAAAATCCGTCAAGAATTTTACTAACTACAAATTTTAAACTTTCGTCCGTTATTCTGGAGAACCCTTTGCGTTTTATGGGACAAAAAGTATCCCGAATGTAACCTTGTAATATTAGTTATCACTGTTTCAAGTTTCGTCAAAATCGGTTCAGTTCGCTGCCTTATTAACGATGAGAGATATATGATTGAGTTTCAGAGAAAAGTTATAGAGCTTGATAATGCCTACAAAAAAGTCAGCGACAGCATGTGTCTACCTTTTATTTAAGTCACAAAAAGTCGTTTTTTATAAACGTTTACTGCCCAACGAAGTGGGCACGGGTCAGCTAGTAGTGATTAACTTAACGCGGCTGAGTGCCTTAAGCGCTCGCCTTAGTAGTCCGGTGAAGCTGTTGAGACCTTGCTTGGTCAATAGCAAAAAAAAAAGTGATTAACTTAAAGATTTTTTATAACCCAGAACTAAAAACATATCAAAATAATAATATTTGTTTTCACTGATTTCATTGAACTTATGTATAAAGGAAGCAAACGAGGTAATTCTAAAATTGATAGCTTTAGAATTATTGGTAATATATATAAAAACATAATATATATTCAAATTCAAAGAGAAATAACTAGTCGAGATAATTTATTATATGAGAATCCCGTAATGTTTCAAGGTCCGTGAAGCTTCTAATCGATCTTTTCAGCATGAGTACGTCCTCTCCAAAAGTAATGTATAAACATCCATCCAGCAAGGAAAAACGCTGTATACGCAAAATAACATGACAAAATCACCATTATGTGTTGACTAACTGTCAATAATTTTAAAAATGAGTAGACCAGTTCTCCATTCTGGAAGCTCACGTAGACCCTGGAAAAATAAACAATACGCACTTTTAGAATCGTTACGAAATTAAAATATATTTTTTTTAATTAAGGGAGCGACCATTAACTACGTTAGCGAATCAGTTCGTCAGGGGGTCTAACACTCACTCCCCCTTTGAGGGGTCTACCATCTCTGACCCCTCAGACCGCAGTCAGGGCCTCTTGAGAGGCTTACACCTGTCGGCGGAGCAGACGCAGTGCCAGCCGGCAGTCCCTGCTCCCCCACCTAAAAAGGTATATGAAGGCACCATGGGCATAAAAAAGGAGGGGTTCAAGCCGAATCTCACAAAATCTCACGTGGGGGAGAGACGGGGTTTCGGTTAATGTCACGTAATTTTTTCTGGTAAAAAGTAATGTCCAAATATGAGAAAATAAGATAAGTAGAACAAGTTTCTAGACTATATATTATATGAAATCCGAGAAAAATCTTCTATACATTAAATAAAATCCATGAATATAATATTATAATATATTATTATAATATAATATATAATCGAAATGTATAAAAGTAAATATAATAACGCAAATTGTGTTTTTTTTTTAAATAAATCTTAAAGCATTCAAACTACAAACATTGAAAGATATCACGTGAGATTACGGGGAGGAGTGCTCAAAAGATCCTCAAAGATGCCTCATGTGTACAAATAAGATTAATTTAAAGTAAAACTGCCGAAATCTAACACAACTCTTCTTATTATAATCAATGAATAAATGTGAGGTTATTTAGTATTGATATATAGAAATGTAATAATAATTTTAATTAAATCTAATAGTCGATCAGTAAATATAATAAAGCAAATTGCATTGACATATAAAAACCCAAGACACATAGTCTCAAATAAAAGTAGCGCTCAAAACCGGCCCGCAAAAACTGTCCAATATACATACGTGGTTAATCTATGCGATAAATTTTTGCAAATTCGACTTTACCTGAATGATTTAAAGTTGTTTTTACAAGGATTCAAGCGACGCGAAACTATTTGAAATGAGTGCATAGTTCAAAATTATGCACCCATTTTTGTGTGCCGGCTGTGAGACGTTATGTGTGCATCTTGAGTTTTTGTATATCAATGGCAAATTGTGTTAATAATTAATTAATAAATCCAAAGCATTTATACCGAAACTAGTCCAGGATTGTTCCTAAAACTTTTCAATATTTTCTTTCTTTCTGAGATATTGTGAAAATTCAAAATGTTACTTGCAAGTACACATATTTGCACGACGAACCTCAATTACAATGTAAACATAGACTGCTAGATTTTTTTAAATTTTGATTATTATAACTCTCTCGGGTTTGAAGTAAATGAAAAAATAAACGTGATACAAACGTCTAGAAATAATTAAGAACCGAAATTCGTTAGCACAATTTTGAAGGTGGTAGAGCCACGCTGTAGCTATAACTAGTTTCGGCATGAATGAGTCGGCTCGCTCGGGGTAGTACCACCCTCTCACAGAACACCGACGTGAAGTAGCAGTGCTTGCATTGTTGCGTTTCGTTCGGTCAGTGAGAGCGCCGGAGACCCACCTCCTTTCCCCTTTCCCTTCCCCTTTCTCCTTTCCCTAACCCTCCCCCATTCCCCCATACAAGCTGGTAACGCACTTACGACTCCCCTGGTATTGCTAGTGTCTATGGACGGTGGTGATCACTTAATATCAGGTGACACACCTGTTCGTTTGCCTCCTTTTGACATAAAAAAAAAACATTTTTTTTTTTAATTTTAAAGTGGGGTGCTGGTAAAACCTTAAAATCGTTGCGACTTCACTTTGAGGTACAACCGGTACAAACGTGTACAAACGAAACACTATCGACAGGTATTTACACACCATTTTATTTTTAAAGTGGGATGCCAAGTGCACATAACTGACGTACAAGGCTAATCAAACTTTTTGTGCAAATCATTCTCCCGTTTTTTTTTTAATTTTGTTTTTTATCTTACGATAGAAAGTAATTCGATTTATATTTGTTAATATATAAAAGTGTTTACATTGTACATGTTTTAGGGGAATCTATTATTCGTGAAGCAATATTGATAGGGGAGTCAAAGAACATGTGACAGCATGACCAAAGAGGTAAAATTTACGCGACCTATTTTATGAACCATGTAGATAAAAAAGAAATACAACATTACTAATAACAAATTTAGAGATAATGTCGATAACGCTTGTCTAACATATGTTTATATCTCTAAATGGTACTTGCGAAAATTATCTTTTAGCGACGTTGCAATAAACCTAAGTTTCTTTATAGATCCCTGTTACCACTTCAAAAATTTTTTTACATAAATAATACACACACAGTTTAGTGTCAATTAACAACGGAACTCACATAAAAGTATAAGAAGAGAAAAAAGCAGTTCCGATTCCAAATTGAGGTAGTAAACTCCACGGCATACGACGCGGAGTCAGCATCAAATCAAACATCATTACTACAAATGACACCGTATGTAAGGAGTGTTGGCACCAAACTGGCAGATATTCGAACAGCTTCGGAGGCGCAACTAATGATACATCCGTGTTCATAAGAGACCAGAAGAGAATGTCTGCCAACTGAAATGTAATAGTATAAGTGAACATTATGGACAGGTCTAGATGGCCATATTATCTAGCATACATCATAGCCATTTGTGTGTACTCGTGTATGTGGCGAGGGCTTGCAATAAAGTGTCTAGTAAAATTACTTCTCACGTTGTTTGTGTCGCTATCGGGACTGTCGCACCTTTTCCATTTTGAGTTCTCTTACCCTTCTTTAGGATCTCCTTCATTATTGTTATTTTTATACCACCTCTGTGTGAAAGCGAACAAAACAAAAGAAAAAATTAAATCGTTGAAGGCATTTCCTTAGTTCTAGCGAGAATAACAGCAATTCATTTATATCTTATCTGTGATGTGATGATGTACATTTTAGATTTTTGTGAAAAAAATTGTTACAGGTCTTGGAATAACTCATAAAATACGTTTCAACCATTTATGGAAATGTCTGTTTGTTTGTTTGAACACGCATCACTGCTAAAGTAGTGGGTTCACAATAAAACCTCAAGACCGGTTCAACAGGACGCAACTTCAGTACGATAAGAAAGTAGATAAGTATACATGCAGGTGATTTTATTAGTCATTGTTTTTTTTACATTAGGCTCCACGCGGGCGGAGTCGCGAGCACAGCTAGTATTATATTATAGAATATAGATTTCTTTAAATCTCATACAAATTTATAAACTCTTTTAGATTGTTTTGTAAAACGTATGATTTTGGATTTTTTTTTAGCTAGGACAATTCTTGGACGTCTCACATTTTTTACAATGCAGGATTTAAAGCAAAGAAATTCGTTACGAATTCCTAGTGCAATACTACTGATCAACCGTTGCATCATACGGTAAGGTCCTCTTACTGTTATGGTAGGCATCAGGATACTTGTCATTAAGACATCAGTTATATGCCCTAGAACTCGAACATGCTTCTGATTACCGACGCCATTCTTCTGCTGCCACTCGCAGTACAGGCAAATTGGAAAATATATGAGTGTCAACACCTTGAAATAAAAACAAACAGTTAAAATTCGAGGTATTAAATTGGAAATATTGCTACTTTAATCAAAAAAGATTTAACTCAAAATTAGCGTTTTTCCACTTTTTACCAGAGAGTAAATTGGCGTTGTGAAAAAATACGTTCAATTCAATAGCGACTTCAATACAATCTAAACTACGAGAATAGACGGCTGTTGTTCTCTTTTTGATTTAAACATATGAAAAATGTAGTTTCTGAAGATAAATTAAACTTTATTATGATTATTCAAATTTATTGAATAAAAATCAATTATTTTATTTACTTTAGTTTATTTAAAAAATGTATAATATTAATTCACATCTCATTTTGTTTACAAAAAATATATCTAATTTTTTCGGTAACATTCTAACTTAATTCTATTTTATGCTAATTACTGTAGTGCGTTAGGCTGTTATTCCGTTTGTATTTAAATTATTTCATAACATATTTTATAAAAAACTGTATTAACTAAGTTATTTTCTTTAAATGCTTATTTAAACGTTTTCCTGTTACAATAATGGTTATATTTTCAACAACTACCAAATAGCTATATAATTATACTACTTATTTAGAATAGACTTAAAGTGCTTCATTTATTTTTAAGATACATTTAGGTCGAATCTGTAAACATGGTCAAACTATAAAATTCGTTGCCAACAAAATAAATTTTTTGGGTTACTTCTTTTTTTGATTAAAGGACTAATATGTTTAAAAAGAAAAAAAAATTAATATTATAAAGCTGGAAGGTTTGTTTATGTGGTTGAACGCGCTAATCTCCAGGAACTACTGGTCCGATTTGAAAAGGTCTTTCAGCGTTAGATACCGGCACTCTTCCCCAACGAAAGTAGGGGGGTGGAAGGAGGCGGCGCTATGCCTGTCTCCTTCCAAAAACGTAGCCGGGCCTAGGGAAGATGGGTCGGGGGCCCATTTTCCCATTGCACATGTCCGGCGTACGGATGAGACGGTCTGTTTGTGCGGGACTTTATTAAGATGGGGCCCTACGGCAGTTTCTGTCGGAGGGCCAGCCGCTGGGGTGGCACGATGAAGGTCTACAGAGATCTCGTGCCACACGAACTAGAGCGCCAGTTGTACACAGTGGGGTTTTTTATATGCAAGTGCTAAAGCTAAAGATTATAAGATAATTTATTGTGAAAAATTAGATAACTAAAGTTAAAAAAAACTAACTAAAGTGTACTTATTACTCTGAAAAATCTTCTATCTATTCTATTAATCGTCTCGTAAAAATCGGTACAGCTATTTCGGAGACTTGGACTAGGACAAAGATTGTAATTTTGGGGTATACTTTAAAACCTTAAATGATAAGATATATAAATTATATGAACTAAACATTTAAGTACTCACGTTGAACCAAAAGGTGATCAACTTCCACCTGATACGTCCATATTGCTTTACAGCGGGATCCTTATCAACGGTCGGATCTATACTCAACGTGACCACAGCTACTATCGCTAAATGTACAAAAGCTATAAAATGGAACAGTAACCGTACATCTAACAAGGAACTGCAGCGTATTCTATTCAATATTTTAACAATCAATTTCGCCATAACTAACAGACTAACGATTTAATCGGAAACGTGTTAACGAGTACGTTAGTAGGACTGTGATCGCTATACAACTTACACTGTGCAAATAAGTACTACAAATAAATTGTGATACATTGTTGTACAAGTAACGAAATATTATCAAATTGTCATTTACTACATATGCACATAACTGATAAGCAGCGAAATTGTGGCTAAATTGACTTAAAACTTTTTTTTTTTTTAAATGTTACCTATCTACACATATAAAAAAAATGAATTGATGTAATATCAAAATATTTTTTTATTGATTGAGTACGAAAGTATACGCGCTACTGATAAATGCAATTTTTAAAACATTTGTCGGCCTGTCTGTCTGTCTCTTTGTTCCGGCTAATCTCCGAAACCGCTGAACCGATTTTGACGGAAATTTCACTGCCAGGTAGCTAAAATTACAGCGGGTGACTTAGGCTACGTTCTAAATTAGACTAGCTGTTAACTGCAGCTTCGTTGGCAATGCTATCTCCAAAACGGTTGGACCGATTTTCATGGAACTTTCACCTGCAGATAGCGGACAACAAGTAATTAACAAGTAATTTAGTCTATTTAATTTAGGCTAGCTGTTAACCGTGGTTTCGCCCGCAGTACTATATCTCCGAAACGGTTCGACTGATTTCTACGGGATTTTCACTGGCAGATAGTGGACATTATAAAAAATTATTTAGTTTATTTCAATTTAAACTAGCTATTACACCGTGGCTTCGCCCGCAGTGCTATCTCCGAAACGGTTTCACTGGCAGATAGCTAACCTTATAGGAAGTAATTTAGGTTATTCTATTTTAGACTAAGAGTTACCCGCGACTTTGTCCGTGTGAAATTTAGCAAAAATATGTTGTTCAATGTAAACATGTGCGTTGTATTGGCCTCCAAGAATAAATATAATTGAAATTCACATATCTGTCTGTAATTTGAATTATATTGTCTTTTTGGAGGTCATTTTGTTTTATTTACCGCGGTTTCGTCTACAGAACTCAGTAACCATAGTAACATATAAGAATATTATATTGAATTCAATGAGCACTATTGAAATTGTCGAATATTAGAAACTGCTTAGACAGATATAAAGTTTTATATCTTGATTTATATTTATGCAAGTTTTCAAGACGTCAGCTCATTCATTGTTTACAATTCAACATTATAATCATTAACAGTAATTGTAAGATAGAAGGGGTCTTTCTAATTAGACTTTTTATTATTTTTATAAATCATTATAATAACATTTTAGTCATTGTTTCATTAGTTTCTTATACAGTATAAGTGAGCCCTGAGGTAATTATATGGTGGGTCAAGGTTCCAAATATGTTGCTGATGATAAACCTTATTTGACACAGTGTTAGTATTTATATATCTAATGTATACCTTATATGTTACTGTAAGTGGCATGCGTGTCGTACTCACAATTGGAGTAGCCCGATGAAGCTGTTAAGACCTTGCTAGGTCAATAGCGTCGTCAGTTCGAGAAAAAAAAAATCTTAAAATTCTTTTAAAAGAGCATTTATATTTCTTTAATACAATTTTCAAAAACGCGATCGGAGTTGCGGTTACAGCCAGTTATTAATATTTTCTGTTTTGTTACCTTTAGTCTGGTAATAAAGTATCATTTTACAAAGGTTTCAATTAGGAGTAGCATTATTATAACGGAATGTTAAATAATAATTAGAAATATAGTGTTTGCGTTCAGATGTTTAGCTTCATAGCGTAGGGTCCCGGTTTCATTCATAATCTTTATGACGAGGAGCAATATATTGATAACCGAATCGTAGTATAGATGACAGCCAGCAATGGTGAGATTGCGATCGGAGGTTTTTTTTTTATTAGTTTTATTTTTCAGTATGATTTTTAGGATAACTAACCGGAACTATGAGGAGGAATATGTAAATTAAAAGTATAGTAATTCGTATAAGTAATATGTATTTTTCGTATCTTTAAGTAAAGAAAGAAATATTTTCAACTCATTTTTAATTAAAGCTAGCTAGAGACGAATTTGAGGTAGGGCAGCATTCGTTACAGGTAGAGTGGAAGTAAAAAATTGATCATAATTGATCTGCCATCGAATGTCGCAAACTGTGGAATATTCGAAATGTTTAGATGTATACCTATCGCTGTAATTTTTATTCATCTTAAACTGTGTACAAACAATTTCATTATAATAATTATCTTACTTTTGGTATTTTTAAGGTAGGACATAGTGATTTCAAGGTAGGGCCACAATGCCCCCCGCCCCTACCTACAGCCGTCTATAGACCTCTTTTACACGGGGTCTCTCAAACTCTAAAAAGCTATCAGCAGTTTATTTTTTTTTTATAATTCTACCAACTAAGCTCATGTCTTGTAATTATATTCTATGTCTGTGTGAACTTTTAAATACCCTTATTGATGTATTTCCTCTATATTTGTACTTTTATTAGCTTTAAGATCACCTTTCTACCTTTAAATAAAATAAAAATATATGTTATATCAGCATATAGCGAGATAAATAGTACAACGCCTGTCTAAATAATAACTGCAAATTATGAGAAAATATATTAAGATATTATTAAGTATTTTATTTACTTTAATTATAAATAAATGAATTCAGATTTGTCATTTTTTATTTAATGTAAATAGGTTTTTCCGTAACATTGCGGCACAATTCAGTATTACGCTAATTATTGTAGTGCATTATGCTTTATTCACCACAAGATGGTAGAGCCACGCTGAAACTATTACTGGTTTCAACATAAATGGGTCGGCTCGTCCGGGGTAGTACCACCCTCTGGCAGATAACCGATGTGAAGTAGTGCTTGCATTGCTGCGTTTCGTTCGGTCAGTGAGACCCCCTCCCCTCTCCTCTCTCCTCCCCTAACCCTTCCACCCAAAGGGGTGGCAACGCACTTGCAACTCCTCTGGTGTTGTTAGTCTTCATGGACGTTGGTGATCACTTAACATCAGGTGACCCACCTGTTCGTTTGCCACCTATGACAAAAAAAAACCACAACATGAAAATCATAAAGCATATCTTCGAAAATAACTTAGTCTTGTTCCATTAAAATCGGTCTATTCTGTCAAAAGTTATTGTAATTTTAATGGCGACGCCGCGTAAAAGTAGTAGAGAAAAGCAGATAAGTAAATGGACTAATACATTCAGATGACTTTATTATTCACGGTTTTTTACATGAGGTTCTACGCGGACGAAGTCACGGGCACAACTAGTATTTTAAAAAAAAATTTGAGTGAACCTCGAACTTTTTTTTATGCTTATTTAAACGTGTTTATGTTGCAATAATGGAGAAGATATTTTCACACCGAATACTTCAAAACCTATCCCCCGTTTTAGTTTTAGACTTAACTTAAATCGCTTCATTTATTTTTAAGACATATTTATGTAGAGTGTATATACGTGGTCAAATTTTAAACGTATTTTTTCACAAAATTTAAATTTTTAGATACTCATTTTTTTATTAAAGAAACGAACTGCCTGATCTATCACATAGTGTGCGAGAGAGACAATCGCAGTTCGGTCTACGTATACCTACATATACGTATACATAGGCCTTTTTTGTCTCTACATTTTTGGAGGCATGCTAATTTTCGAAAATTTAAGGCCATAATTTTTTACGAACTCTACTGCAGAAACAAACCACTGTGCGACGCAGTAACTGTTCAAGAAAGATAGATTAGATTTTGTACTTCGATATATGTTTGTCACCTATTTAAAAAAATCCATTTAAAAAAAAAAGGATACCAAGATTGTTTTTTTTTCAAACTCTTTCATTTTTTTTCACATTTTAGGGCAAATTTCGATATTTTCGAAATTCTCTTTGAGTGCACTTTGCGTGCCCTCACGAAAAAATCCCTGCGTATAGTATAGGAACTCGATTTCGTATTCCCGTTTCTCCCTTCAAACTGATTTCATTTTCTATTTCAAATTGAAAATGTTTGTATTTTTTTATTTTACTTATGATATACGTCAAAGTTTATTGTTGAATGACTTAAAGAGCGATATAATTGGAAAATGTTAGTACTTTTAAGATGCCGCTAGGTCTTATAATATTGAATTTACAGAATAAAATCAAAACATATATAGATATAGATTGCATGGTACAGAAACTATCTATCGATTTGATCTAGTTGCACTATCCTGCAATAACATAGAGGAATACTTTTATAGGGAATAGACACCGTCCGCATTTCCTTTTAAACTTCGTAATTAAAATTAGTGATTTATGGAGAAATTTGGCTCATTTTTATATCGTCGTCTCATTCTTTAGTCTACCTACACTTCTTTTAATCTCTGGAATAGTCTATTATGAGTACAATCCATTTCGCTTTATAATGTATTTTAATATGTCCTGACCATTTCTATTTTAATTGTTTAACCTGTATATGTTATTCCTAAATGACAAAAGAAGGTGTTAAGATGTTTTGTAAATCGATTTTTCTATACATCTAAAAGGTAGATATACCGAATAGTTCTATTAAAAATGAACTTCATAACCCAAATGTTACTTGTACCCAGTAGTTTTTAAAACCATTTAAAAAGTACATTGACGCAAAGACCTGTAAATATTAATCTTAACCTCAAATTATTATTGTTAAGGGGCTCACATTGATATATAAATACTGATTGGGGGTTCATTATTAACTAATTATGCATATAACGATAGGTTAATGAGGTCTTACTAAAGTCGTACGCGGTAGAAAGCAAGACATAATTCAGCAGTAAGAAGCCTCCTCCACCTTAACATCCATTTAAGTTTTGATACCGGATACATTTAAGTCTATGCAACTGATTATAATAGCGGTAAGCTATGATGGCCATTTTGGCACATTACAATTGTGACGTTAAATGTCGATTGATTTTGGAACAAAATCCAAATGCGGCTTTGTTTCGCATTAAACATTGACGTGAATTTTCCGGAGGTGGTAGTTGTGCTGACCTGCGGTATTCTGTGTCTATAAACATGTACAAGAAGATATAAGTATATCATTTAAAGTATTGAAAATTTTAAATCCCGAATTGTGTTGAAATAACTACACTAATATTTGTAATCCACTAAGCGTTCTATCCACCGGCGCTGTCTTTTTTGTTAATAAGAACGTGAAAACATTTGTTCGCAAAACCATGTTATATAGTTAGATATGCATATAACTATACATATATATAATTTAGAAATCAGTGTACAGAAACAGTTTTGTGTCCCAAAATTATACATCCGATAAATTTTAGAACTAACTGCACATTATTGACAATAAAGAACAGCAATTTACTCGTTCATACGTAGTTATTAATTTATACGAAACTTCACCAACGGACAAACGTCAAAAGGACCATCATAGCGTGCCGCTACTGTAATAATAATAATCTAACCATATCACGTATCATGCGTACAATGATATTTACAAACGTGGTTTTATCATGTCAGCTACTGTTATATAATAATGATTATGTTGTCATCATTACACGCAAATCATTAATGGATATAAAGATAATATCTCAAATCCCGCGTAGTAATAATCAATAGTAAATGGGGCAATAGGCCATTTAGATGTATATATTATATACTATTCCTGTTTAACTATACATAAAACAGAGTGAAACGTATTACAGAGACAAAATATATAAAATTTGTATATTATATAGTATACTTTTTTTTTAATTGTAGCACGGCATAATGTCTGCACTATGGCTGATGGTAAGCACAGTACAATCCAAAAACAATGGCGACCACCGAGTGACACATTATCCATCGCCGGTCGCCGATGTCATGCCGGCCTGCGAAAAGTTGGATATGCACAGAATATCCGCAGAAGCGAATCACTATGACGGGCTTTTTCGCCATATACATGGTGGTTGCGACCCAGTCAGGCTGTAAAACCCTACCACGCCATTGCTTCGTTCGCTATTCAGCAGGGTGCACGACGTGCAGATGAGGTTGGCTTGGGTACCTCAAGTCTTATGGTGTTATTCCACACCCCCTTTTGACGTACGACTAACAATTAATAACTAAGTACGTCTCAGGGCGTGAAAAAAAAGTTTGTACTAGTCTCCCGTCAACAATAAAGTAAGTAACAGATATGACAATGACAATATGACAATGGGTATGTAGGCCCTTGATTATAAATTAGATTACAAATATATTTCAGGTCATGTTATGACGTTTGTAGCCCTCATTATATATTATCGTGACTGGAGCCTAATGCATCAGCGATATGCCCCAAATTATTTAGATCTAATAATATATTGTGCGCTGTAGGTGATAGAGTCACGCTGGGGCTATTGCTAGTTTCAGCATGAATGAGTCGGCACGCCCGGGGTAGTACCACTCTCTCATAGAAAACCGACGTGAAGTAAAAGTGCTTGCACTGTTGCGTTTTGTTCAGTCAGTGAGAGCGCCGAAGGTCCACCTCCCTTCCTCTCTTCCCTCCCCTCAAAACACAGGCTGGCAACGCACTTGCAACTCATCTGGTGTTGCGAGTGTCTATGGACGGCGGTGATCACTTAACATCAGGTGACCCGACTGTTCGTTTGCCTCCTATGATATATAAAAAATAAATCTTCAAGCGGCCTGTTAGCGTTTTCTTTGCACCCGGCTAAGTAACGTCAAAATCTTAAGATATCCCTCTTTATTTAAAGAATTTCACCATCACATTCAAATCACCATTTAACACCAGGTGAGAAATGAGATTTTTTTTAGTCAGCAGGCAAACAAAGAGGTAGGTCACCTGATGTTAAGTGATCACCACCGTCCATAGACACTGACAACACCAAGGGAGTCGAAAGTGCGTTGCCAGCCTGTGTTTGGGGGAAAGGGAGGGAGTGAGAGAGGAGAAGGGAGGGGAGGTGGACCTCCGGTGATAGTGAGATAGTGGTGAAACGTTAAAACCTGTAAAGTATATAAAAAAGTTAAATATTAATCAATAAATAGTACGCAACTGAACAAGAGGTAACAATTTTTTTTTCTAACCTATACTAATTATTGCTATCATTGCGAAAATGCGTGTATTTGTTAAACTTTCACGCCATAAATATTCAACCGATAATTCTGAAATCTTGCTTACACGTCGCCACAAAATTTCATCCAGAAATAACTACTATTTCTAAGATATTACCCAAATATATATTAAAACGAGCGAATCTGCGAACAAAAGATAGTATAATTATATAAATGAATGCTCGCATATTGCGAGTTGCCATTACACAAAAACACCGTTTGACAGATCACCATGAAGTTTGGCACACATTTTTATATGCTATCCAAGTTGCGATCATTTGCTACTAGATGGCATTGACGCAAATCACTGTCTTGTTTAAAGCCAATTATAGATGGTTATATGGCCTAATAGCATGCAGCCACCATTTAATATCAGAGGATAATAATTTTGCCGTCGTTATAGATTAAAAATTCGTAGCATAGGTGTAAATACGATAAAACTTCCAAAGTAAAAGAGTAGGTAAATGCTCAATTGTTTATAACCGTTAGATGCAATTTTGACTGAATGCCTTCCGTACTCGATACGAAACCTGGCGAACCTGTAAATGTCTTTCAGACCCATGGCATGTCAACATCTAGATAAAAGCAGTCGCTATTGACTGCAATATGTCCAGCCCTAGTCAATCTTTTTGGCCGCTCTGAATAAGTTGCGCCGTTAAGAGTGTAACACAAAACAAAGTTAAAATATTGTTATAAGAATCTAAAATTGACCTTTATTTATACCAGAATTTATGTTCAGTGCAAGTGTACTCAGAACGGCTAAAAAGTTTAACGATAACTGTACCTAAATCGAGTTTATGACGGAACCTTAATAGGGACTTTATATTTTTTTATAATGTAGTGTTATTTAACTCTAAATTATTTATATATTGGTGACATTTAAAGTTTGATTATTGTGCACAAGTGTAAAGGAAATAACAACACCAAGCATGAATTGTGAAATGTCACAAAAACTCCCTACAAAGTTCTAACAAAGGGCCTTGACATTGAAATATTCATAAGACACAGTATTATTACGAACTCGACAATGGCCGTTATCTGAAAGATTGATTCTCAAAAATTAAATTAAACAAAATTTATGTACAGTCAAAAAAATTATTTTATCATACGTAACAAAAATCACCACCTTTTTAAAACTTTGTTTTGTCTATTCATAATCACAGTGATAACATTAATAATATATATCGAAAAATAAACTTATAAAAATGATTATACACTTCGTGATGTGACCCAGTAATTAAGCTAATTTTTAATCACAAGGACAGTCAATAATACCGGTAAAGACCAGAAATATTAAAATATTGTAACAAATCACGACAAAATCACGCTTCACGTATCGTGTAATGCATAATATATAGATAATAACAATAATACTGTATGTTTTATGTTTTCAATTATAGTGTACATTATCGACAAATCATCGACCAGCGGTTCTCAATCACCGTGTCGCGTCTTATTGGTGTGTTGCAAGCACCTGTCAAGTGTGTTGAGAAATTTGCAAATTCTAATTTTTGGTCACGTCATACTACGGACAATTATGCATGTAAGTATTTAAATGTGTCGTGAATTTGTAAAGAATATGTTAGTGTGTCGCCGAATTGAGAGAGAGAAAAAGGTTAAGAACCTCTGCATTAGACGAGTACCGCTAGAGTTGTTGTATTACAAAAAAAATGTGGTGTGGCTGTATCATGACACGGCCGTTTGTTGTACATGAATATGTTTCGTAACGGGCGATATTTTCTATATAAATTATTATTATTTATGTATGTCATAATCATAAGAAGTCCTCCGGGTTTCCACGTTTTGATTATGGTGGCAACTGTCCCATTTAATGGGTTCAGGAAATAAATCAACTAAACAAATAATTACTGTATTATAATTTTATTAATTATAGGTCTGT
>MU158981.1:359057-434456 GCA_015888305.1 Antheraea pernyi
CTTCTGCGAGGAGGTCGTCTCGCAGAAGGAGGCGGCGGAGAGGGTCCTTGAGCAAGACCCTCAAAGTGACCGTCTCCGCCAACGGGGGACGGGCAGGAGTAGGCATCAGTTTGACCGCCTCCTCCCACTGTAACCGGACCAGGGAAGATGGGTCGGGGGGCCCATTGATTGGAAACAGAGATTGGTCTGTTTTATTACAAAAAATATGTAGGAGCTCCATTGTAAGAACTTACACTGACTTGGAGTGAGTGATAGTAAAACTCGTAGTGCGTAAAATAAACTGTATTAAATTGAACTCTATATATTTGTTACGGAGGGATGAGCTATTATGTCTGTATGTATAAATTTGTCTACGTAATGTAAACAAATAATGTTAGGAAGTTTAATGTTTCTCAGTATTTACTATTATACCATTTAATTTTTTTAATTATTATTAATAGTATAAGTTAAGTTTCTATGTGATGAAGCGTTTTAGGTCTTCAGTTTAGTTTACTATTTTTTATTATTGTTATTGTATTATCCTTATTGACTGTTGCTATATCCACATGTAAATAAATAAATAGATGAGCTAATAATTCTTTATGTATAAATGTGTCTATGTCATGGGAACTGATAAAATGTCGAATTGCTTATGTACTTAGTCTTCCATCTTTATGTGATATTTAGAAATATTGTTTATGTAAGAATTTCAAAATAACCGCCAAAAGAATTATTATTATTATTTGTGTAAAATTGTACAGAACCATAACTAAAAATATAATGTGAATTTATGTAAAATATGTAAATGTATGGCAGAAAGTGCCGCAGTGAGGCACATATAATGTACTAGATGTAATAATGTAGTTGTAGTGCTTAGAATTGTAGTGTTAAACCCGGGAAAAATATATATTGTCACCGGCTCGTTATACATGATTAAGTAACTTGTGAAGAATCCTGACTAAATATACAGTTCACTGAAGTTTTAAAGTTATAAAAGTTATTGTTGTTTTATTGAAGAAACCTTAAAATTACCAACTCTGACCCCAATAGTATTTTTAGTTACAAGAGATCTTTCAATTGTATGAATGATATATCCGATTTACAATAAATTTGAATGTTTCAGCCAGTCTGCAAAAGGATGACATACTCAAGTCATAGAGTTATATATATTTTATTTACAGCAAAACATATCATATATTACCGTTTTTAGTATTATAATTAAAAAATTTTTAATATAAATCTTTATTTCAGACTTTGGTATCTACTTCTCAAAGAAGTATATCAAGTGGCAAAGTGTAGGGACTTAGAACATTTCATTTCAACACATTAGAATAAGTGTTTCTGTGACATTGGAGAATTCATATTGCAAGTTATTATTTATGATCCACTTTAAATGTAAACTACATATTATGCAAAATGACACCAATATTACATAACATGGAATCAAATAACCCATGTTAATTAATAAGAAGAAAAGAAGATGGGGTGGTAGGGGTTTAGAGTGTGACTGGGTCGCAAACACCATGTATATGGCGAAAAAACCCGTCATAGTGATTCGCTTTAGCGGGTCGCGTTTCGGGATCAGTCTGTGCATATCCAGCTTTTGCAGGCCGGCATGACAGCAGCGACCGGCGTTGGATAGTGTGTCACTTGGTGGTCGCCATAGTTTCTGGATTGTACTATGCTTACCATCAGGCATAGTGCAGTTATTTTGCAGTGCTACTATAAAAAAAAAAGAAGATAAAAGTTTTAGCTATATGTCATGTTATATTTTTGCTAATTAAAATAATACTTTTATAGCCTGTATTATTCAGCTATAAGCAGTTACTGCAAAGTTTCCTGGGAACAAATTGTCTTGTTAAAAATAAACTTTTATACTTGATAATTTATTGTATGTCCGCAAGAACCTTGAAAATCTGGATTTCGTAAATAACCATCATAATCAAAATACTAGAAAATGTGACAAACTGGTTATCCCATGTTTCAGGCTTACCACCAGTAACAGTCTTTTTGGAAAGTGTTATGTTTTACAACAAAGTTTCAAAGGATATTACCGATTTGCCAGATTGTGAATTTAAGCACCATGTCAAGAGGGTTTTGATGTCAAAAGGCTATTATAAAGTGGAGCAATATGTGAACAATGGTGATGTCTGGAAATGACTCACCTCTGTGCATCCATTAAAAACGTTTGTGACATGTATCTAATGTATTCTAAATGTCATATATATTTGTTAAAAGGATAAACCAGATCGAGTTTCTTGCCTGTTCTTCTCAATGACTGGGTTGTTTTCCGAGCCAGTGGTAGTTTTGACATTCATAAATGCCATCTTAGGGCCTAAATTGAACAAAGTGTTTTTGATCTTTTGATTTTGCTGTACATATATAGATACTTAGCATCCAGAAATAATTGTAAATTTCAGTCATCAGATGAAAGGCAGTCATATGTTGAGGTTAAATCTACAAATTCTTGCCTCAGTAACCTATTATATTTATCAAATTACAAACCTATATGAATATGGGTAATATATTCACAGAATTCATACATACTGAAGAAGGCTTGGGCAAACTACATCTAATATATTGTCAAAACTATAACTGATACTTGTAAATCAATGGGTATGTATCATAAATTGAAATATACCATGTGTTATTAATAAAAAAGCCATATTGAATTATTTAAGTAATATAGGATAGTAAAAAATAACATTTAAAAATATTTTTGGATGTTTCTAAAGAAATTCACAAAATATACTTGTCTTGTAAATAATAATATATTTACTGAACATCTTAAGTATTAGGTAACATAATATAGATATTTAGAACATTAAAACTAATCATCCCAATCTTCATGATTTGGATCAGTCTGCGGTAGATAATCTCTCTGTAGCATCACTTTAGGTTTTATTAGTTCTGCTTTTACTTTTACACCAATTTTATCATCATCAGAAAACACAGTCGCAGATGATGGGCATTCAGTTACATGAATTTTCATTTGTTCTTTATCGAATCTATGAGTGGCATTATAAGGACAAGCGACCAATTTTGGATTTTTCCATTCACAATTTACTATGTGTTTCTGAAGGCGAGAACGTGGCACCCAATGAGTTCTATCGTATGGACAAGACACGAACGGGTCCTCCATAGCTTTAGAAGCAACAAAATGTTAAAATATTTACCACAAACGATAAACAATTCACAATAAATACAGTAGGTGTAAACAACAACATAAACAGCACACGGTTATAGTCTATAACTCTCTATAACTTATAGACACAGAGCTTATAGAGAGCCTGTTAGTAGAGATGAGATGATTCAGAACGATACAATTGGAGATGTCAACGGAAAAAGTCCAGAGTAAAGAATTATTTATAGGTATGTCTTTATGTTCTATGTAATAAACATAAAAGTATGTGACATTTGAGGTTTGAATACGATAAACTTATTTATTTATTGTTCAAATTTATTATATACTGTTATTGGCTAAGGATATATGTTTTATCACTATTCGATGGCATTATTCGATCATTGGACAGTTTTCTATATTCTATAAATGATATGCAAAATTAGCTGTGTATTTCTTTCAATATTTCAAAAAACCTGATATAGCTAATTTTATGCAAATAGGTTAGTATGTTTCGTGTACATCTTGGAACACTCAAAATGTACAACAACTAATAGGTTAAAAACTGTTTCCCTTGCTAAGGGATTAGAAGAAAGGCAATCTACATTCTACAGTTTGCAATGCCATAAATCATATATTCTTATTAACTTAGCTACAAATCATATGACCCTCCGATTAATATCACCATTATCACTTACTGGCGTATTAGCTAAAAATAATGGATGTTGAAGAAAAATTAAAAGTTAAATTGAAATATCTATGTTAGCTAAAAACAATTATTGTTTGTTCTATTACAACCAATTCAAACATAATACATCTTCCAAGTGGGTGTCCCGTCCCTATCACTAGGAAATAATCAATGACAGTATTATTATAGGTTAACAACTGACAAGTGAAAATCAACAATGACAAGACAGTGTTGCTAGAATTAGACTATTTTACATTTCAATTATGGATTAACCAAATCATCGTAAATGTCTGACGACCTGTTTATTGTATTGCAAGTTTTATTTATTTAAGTTTATTTAATAGATATAAATAAACAAAAAAACAGAGCGTCTATCAGTGTGTACACGGGAAGGAAGTGAAACTTCTTTGGTTTATATGTACTATATTACACTTATATATACGAGAATGCTCATAAACTACATATATAATATACGAAGTCCCATAGTATAAATGCTTATCTATACATTTCCCCGTTTAATAAAACTACTAAACCCCGACAGATATTTGAGTCATATTGAATCAATTTGACAATTTGACAAAAAAAAAGTTGGCAATTTTACTTTTTGGCACTTTTGAGTTAATGATGCCAAAAAACTCAATATATTGAAACTTAACATCTCGCTCGTGCATTTCATAACCAAACATAACTATTTAGCTAGTTATATAGACATGAAATTTCGATTTGGTTTCAAAAACGGCATTATTTCATTGAGTCAGTGTCAAAAGCAGCGTTAATGTACGTTTGACCAATCAGAGAAATGCATTCAATCACGTGACAAAATGGCGAAAATAGTTTTTTGTATGATTTCACGCTGACAGTTTTAGTTGTTTTATTTAATATTAAGTGACTACAAATTAACAAATTTCTTGAAATTGTAACTATGGTCCACCGTCCCACCGTTGCAAATACATGTTATTCATGAAAACGCCAACGAGATCCAGAAAAATGGAAGAAATATGTTACTAAAAGGAACAGGTGACTCTACCTACCTATCCTGCATAGGGTTGCTACTAAACATTTTATTTTTTAATTTAGGTGTGATGTTTTTGTTTTTATTGGCGAGAATTACGTCGAGACTATAGAGAGAGGTAAACCTTTTATTATAATTAACTTGTTTAATTTGTTATAGTTTTATTACAATCACTTTATATTTTCAGACGCCTTAGTCACTATTTTAAATTTTTTTTATATAATGTGCAAATTCATCTACCACAGACTCTAAAGGCTTATAAGTGCTGTGCCACACTTTTGTTAGAGATGTATCTACCAACAAAACTAACATTAATAATTATGAATGGAGACGTAGGTAGTAGTTATTTATATAAATATAATCCTAAGAAATATTTTTATTTTCATAACTTCCAATCAGTCTTCTTTTGCTATTTGTTTTTGCACTTACTCATTACTAGTTACGCGCGTATAATAAATAGACTGATAAAAAGACATGAAATGGCTAGAATCCAATAAAAAAAAAATGTAGGGCTAACGGTGTCCTTCTCCCGATTGTTTGTCTTTACTCATTCTCACCAACAACACGAAAGTCATGTGCAGGACAATGCTCTTAGTTGTAGAATATTAACAAACGTTCGTTCGTTTATATATACCTTGAGTGTCGGAGGAATGATTGTTATGATTGAGCAAGAAAACTCTAAATGATGTGACTTTGATATATAGAAAAATGGCTATGTATGCGCAATTACTTACGTGCGCATGCATTCCTGTGTGCTTAAGCGATTTATAGATACTTAGATAGTATTGGGCCTTTTTTTGGACCTACATTGAAAATCAGCGCTGCAGTACCACCCAGTTGTGCTGCAGCACTTAGCTGAATGGAGATGCCTTTGTTGGATATTCTAATAAGCTATGTATATGTTCATCTTGTTGTTTTGATGTTATCCAGCAATAAAGATATTTTCTTTCTTTCTTCTATTCATATTAGAGGCTGTATGGCTTAAATTTTAATTTATACACGGTTTTAACATTTTGTTTTTAGATATTCATCGCAATCTTTGCCTTCGCGTGTCTGTGAAGATGACCAACGCGCTTTCAGGTGTTGTCGAGTATAAACTGCCGATATGCTTACATTACACTCAAAGTTTTATACACAGACAAGAAAAGTCAAGATTTAATATCATAGTGATATTAAAACTTTACCTGATCAAACTCATTGCTAAAAGAACTTCTTCCAGAATTTGTAAGCAAACGTCTATCAAATATTCAGTATTTGTTAATAAAGTAAGAATACCTATACGCCAAAAAAAATTTCTAAGCGTTTTCGGAGTTACAAAACACAGTCAATTACGTGATGAAAAGGTTTTTTTATGCAGGCGACATAACACATGAAACACATGGTGGCTTCCAACAAGCGGAAATATATTCACATCTGAAAGATTCCGTTCATAAATTTATTGAAACTTTGGAATGTGTTGAGACACATTACTGTCGGAAATCTAAATTCGCTGATAGAAAATATTTACCCGCTGATTTAAATGTAAGAAAATTTTACGAGATGTACAAAATATCTGAATGAGGTAAACCTGAATTAAAACTCTCAAATTTTAGGTTTATCTTCAATGATTTTTATAATCTTGGCTTCGGTTGTCCACAAACAGACGTTTGCTCAACTTGCCTTGAATTATCAGAAAAAATTAAGATGTGTCCAAAAAAATTTTACCATCACGCAAAAACGGCTCCATAAATTAAGAGCAAAAGCCTTCTTTGACAAACTGCGTGAGGAAGCTGATGGCTTAAAAGTGATATCATTTGACTGCCAAAGAAACATTCCACTTCCAAAGTTACCAGATCAGATTTGTTACTATAGCAGGCAACTTTACTTTTACAATTTTACAATGGTAGAAGGATCTTTTAAACAGCCTATGACTAAAGAAAATGTATATGCATACTGTTGTCTGGAAGACGAGTTTCATAAAGATTCGAATTTGATTTCTTCAGCCATTTACCACCGACTTACTGTCACAAACAAAACGGGAATCAACCGAATACTCTTAGTAGCAGATGATTGTGGGGACCAAAATAAAAACTATATAATCATTGCAACATGTTGTAAGTGGTTATTGTCGTACACAACAATCAAAAATATAGAAGTAGTTTTGCCTATCACAGAGCATTCGTACATGCCCCCAGATCGCGCATTTGGTATAATAGAGAAAAAACTGAAAAGAAGAGAAATTCTTCTACATCCCAATGACATAACAGATATTATATCCTAAACTTCAACAATTATTAAGTTTGGGGATGATTGTCCAGTAAGTGAATGGAGAGAAGAAGCTAAGTCGATTGTGACGCCAACGACTTCGTGGAATGATAAGTTTAAAGAATGTAAAAGATTTGTTATTGTTAGATCTAAAAAGGAAGGAAATGTACTCGTAGGAGGTGAATTATAAAAGTGACACTAGAACTGCCTTTAACATTACAAACGTAAAAAAACCATTTCGATGATAAAAGCACGACAGCTACAAAAAACTATTCCTTTAAATAAAAATAAATTGGAAGACATAAATAATCTTTTAACTGAACATTATGGAAAAGATTGGTGTGACATGCCTTCTCTGGAATTCTATAAAACATTAATATCGACAAGAGTCATTATACTTTACTTCTCCTCCTGACGGTAGCTATTGTGAGGAAGCTCTTGAAGAAGGAAATGATTTACGGATTTGATTTGCGCTAAGAAATTGTGAAAGTAAAATAATACACCAGCAATTATACTGTTTTCTCTCAAAAGTGAGGGACAAAAAAAAGAGCATTTTTTATAATTTTTTGTTTTTTCTTTACTAAATTTAGTTGTTTATTATTTTCTCTATTGTAATTATTGTTTGTACTAAATAACTACTATTTTAATACATAATCGATGTCTTTTTAAATGTTTTTGATTACATTTTTTATTTCAACAAGAGTTTATAAATAATATTTAATTATGTAATATAATTTTATGTTGTTTGTAATAACTAATATAATATTTTATTACCTTCGTACATAAATCATTTCTTTACCAATTTGACATTTTTGCTTAATTTCTCATCTTGGACAACCCTAAAACTAAAGTTGCTATATTTATAAAACTTCGTGTCAAAGGTAATAATCTTTATCGACGTTGGGATCAAAAACGGCTATTACCAATACTCACGGATACAAAGACGTCCGTTTTGAAATTTTAATTTCCAATTATTCTGTAATTTACAGTCACAAGTAGATATTGTACTGTTGCATGTCATAATCGATCTTTACTGCAAGCTGTGTTAAATCCCGATACACAGTAATTACCCAAAATTAATAGAATCATTTTATTCGTTTACTCAAAAGTTAGTAAAAATGAGATTGCCATTTTTGATTCTATACGACTCACTTATAAGTATATATATAAAAATACATTCTTACCTAGCCTTTAACGCGTAACGCAATTTTTTCCCTACCATGGCATAAGAAGTTTCTCTTCAAAAACATATTCGAAATACGATTCCCTATTCTTGCTTCTCGCTTTTTTTAAATAGAGTATAGAATAAGCTATTATCCGAAATACATTATTTAGATAACATCCCTGAATAAATAAATTGTAATTTAAAAAACAGTTACAAAAAAAAGAAATACAATGTTCAAAATAAATGCTGAAATTCATTTATGAATCAGGCAAAGTTTTGTTATTTGAGTAACCACACAATATTAAGGTGTTGAAGTATTTTGGGTGTTCGAGTATCTTACTACCATATTAACTATCGTGTTGCAATTCTTTCGCCAATCATTTATCAGTTTCTTCCATTATCCAATACGAAATATATGTAAGGGTTATTGACGTATGTATGCTTGGTACACATATATGTTTCAACAACTCATATATGTATGAATAGTTAGCTTAGCTTAGGTTAGTTCACATAGGTCACGAATTGCATGTATCAGGCAACAGCCAAAACCGAGGTGTGCCGCGCACCCTTGAGCTAATTGTCAAAATGAAACCGGCTGAGTGCCTTAAGCGCTCGCCTTAGTAGTCCGGTGAAGCTGTTAAGATGGCGCTTGGTCAATAGCGTAGTCAGTTCGAGAAAAAAAAAACAGTTTCTTCCTTTGGCCGCATATGAGGACTGCCATTTTTAGACTACATCCTCTCACTTGAGTCATAGTTCTCTTTTTTCCTACGTTGACAACCTGTCCACATGTTAGTAATTATTACAAACTGTCTTGTGATGTCTCCAGTTTTCTAACAAAATTGTGGCCTCTTGTTAGAATTTTTCAGAGAGCTTTTGTGACATCTCAGATTTCATGTTCTTTGTATTTCTAATCAACTTCAGTTGTAATGTAGTACACAAAAACAACTATCTACAAGAACAATCTAAGATTCCATAAGCTTATATTCATCGTATTTGGTTTACGAACATTTCTCAAAGTGTCAATGAGTCATGGGTATCTATATATTAATACGTGAAGCCTAAACTTTGTATCCCTTTTTAACGGAATTGGGCGAACGGATGAACGTGAAATTTGGCATAGTTAAAGTTAATATGGAGGAGAAGTGCAGAAAGATATTTATTTTATATAAAATGTATTAGAAGTACATTCAATTAATTAAAATATGCATTACTCACACTAATGCTTCAATTTTACACAACATATACACACATGTAAATAAAAAAGACATTTTGACATCTGTCAATAAAGGACTTCAAAAAAGGTTGCGAAGGAGGTTGCTATGCTCGACTGTATGTATTATTTTACTCTTAAGTTCCAAATACCCTTTTTCATTCTACATTCAACAATGATATTATAACATACAAATATTATTATAATATTTATTCCTTTAAAAAAATCAATGAACTATGGTCGAATGTCGACCACTGGGCGCCCACTAGTATAAATATAATACGTGGAAACTGTACATAGTTCGTCTACGATAGTTCCACTTCTCCATCTACATCTACCGTGGTAGCTTTAAATTTAGCAAGTATTATCTTGTATGTGCTAAATTTGTGGTTTTGGTCTCACCCTAGTCGACGTATTGTCAATCCAACGTAGTATATGCTAAATATTATGTATATGGTAGTACAATCATCGTCAATATTTTTTGTTGCTCTGAATAAAGCTGTGAGTTCGAGCTTGCGTGTACCTAATATTGTAAAGAGTTGAATACAAAAGAAGGATAAAATTTTATTTTAGGAATCTAAAATTGGCATTTGTTTATACCAGAATTTATGTTCAGTGCAAGTGTACTCAGAACGGTTAAAAAGTTTGACGATAACTGTACCTAAATCGAGTCTATTTAAGTTGTCTCGATGCTATACCTATATGTATGTACATATAATATAATACGTATTTTTTAATTGGAAGAGGGAATGCGCAGAAGAAGTATATAAACTTCTTATTGTTATTAACTTGTTTTTATTATTATAATAAAATCACCATTTTTTACTTAGGTACTAGCTTCTTCGTATAATAGTTACTTTTGGGCTAACACTAACAGGCAGTGGAAGCAATGAAAAGGAAAAATAAACCCCGATTTTGAAACATTATTTACTGTTGCTTCGCCTTGCCTTTAGCCTTTCTCGATAAATGAGCTATATAAAACTGAAATAATTGTTCATAATAATCAGATAAGTAGTTCCTGAGGTTAGCGCGTTTGCGGGGTGGTGGGGTTTTGAAGCCCGACTGGGTGGCGACCACCATGCATGTGACGAAAAAGTCCGTCATAGTGATTCGCTTCTGCGGGTCACGCTGTAATGTACTAACATTAAAAATAGGTATTTGATGCATTCAATAAATCGGACATTTATTCATTATTTCATGTCAAATAAATTTAGATTTGGATTATGTAAACTATTAAATTATTAATCAATTACGGTCATTCAGTTAGGTACACGTGGTTAATAACGTGACTCGTTCATATTATTTGTTATGATAACACACCACGTTCTAGAGTTCTATTTTAAAATAATATAATAACGTCGGTATATTTTTTTCTAATAAAGTTCTTGCTGTTCTATTGTATAGTTATTTATTTGTACCTTTTTTATTTTTCTTTCATAGTGTGATATGCGGCCGAAGTTTTTAAGATGGTAAAAAAAAATTAATTGCTAAAGTAATCATTTTTTTTATTAGATTAACAACAAGATTTTTGTTTGTAATGGATAACTCAAACAATGCTTAACCGATTTTAAAAATTGTTTCACATACAAAAAGCTATATTATCACATTTACACCATTTTTGCAAAATGACTCTATAAACATTCAACTTATTAATAATATACTTAAAATATGGATTCTATACTCAATAATGTATGTGTATGTGATTTTTTTTATTGGATATGCGAATCGCACCTATTTACATGCATAATATGTAAATTTTAGATTGCAAACTTAGTATCCCAGTGAAGCTGTTAAGACCTTGCTAGGTCAATAGCGTAGACAGTTCGAAAAAAGGCTGCAAACTTCAAGAGGTTTGAAAGATTATTTAAGTCTTTATAATTGGAGGTTGTTTTTAGGCTATCCATTTTACGATAAGCGACGCTGCAGCAACTAAGTTTCTGGTATCATTAAACCGATCGTTTTGGAAATTAATATGCTCTAAATATTGAAACAAAAGTATATTTACGTAATATATTATATTTTGTTATAACTATTACTAACTAGCATAGTAATATTTTATGTAATAATTACAACATATAAAATTATGTTTATATCAAACTCTTCAGTAGATGCTGAGTAGATACTTAGTAAATTAGTGTAATCGTTTAATTCGAAATACACCCTTTACCTTTTATTATGTTATAGAATACTAGCTGATACCCGCGAGTTTGTCTGTATTGTTTATTATATCAATAACATATTTCATGTACACAGGAAAAATCATAAAAAAGAATGTCCAGGCAGTCATAAGGAGTTCCGACAGAAGTGAAAACTTAAAACAATCGAATTTAAACTGTGTTCTCTTTAAATATTATAGTGGACGCTACTTTGCACTTCATTTGGAATTGATTGAACATTACTATAGGGTTCGAAAATAACAGGTGTGTCGTAAAGACACAGGATAG
This sequence comes from Antheraea pernyi, assembly GCA_015888305.1. Taxonomy (NCBI): domain Eukaryota; kingdom Metazoa; phylum Arthropoda; class Insecta; order Lepidoptera; family Saturniidae; genus Antheraea; species Antheraea pernyi. Next base: position 370,921 of record MU158981.1, read on the forward strand.
TAGTGAAACTTTTATGTTACAGGAAGACATTTCCATTAGAAAAATATAACAGAAAACCAACGCCACGCGGTGTTCCCAGGCGGTCACACATCGAAGTATTAACCGCGCCCGACTTTACTTAACATCGGTGATCGGACGATGACACCCGTTTACCTCCACCATTTTCGTCATACAAGAAGATTGTCGAGCAGAATCTTGTTTTGAAACAAGAAGTTTCACTACAAGATATACATAAATATTCTCTGGAAAATAAAACCAGTATTTAAAAATGTTCCACAACACACATAATAGAAGTGATTCAAGTAATCCCTTATCTAAATTGCAGCCAAACGCGTTGGCATCGCAATAATTACCAATTATCAATAACATTAGGTATATACATAGTTGTCTGACAATGGAATTCTTAATTTGTAACACTGAATTATTTTTTAACGGTCATTATACAAAGATTAACTTGGATATTACGTCAATCGGTAACCTCTAAGGGGGCATAACATCATCTTACGTTGATAAACAATATCTGTTATTGGAAAGTAATCATATAAATTAATTTCGCAATTTATATGACTGTTTACTCTTAAAAAGGATTGTTGGATGAAAAGAGAAATAGTTTTCCTGTTTTGATTGTAGTAGTGAGGGTTCGTATGAATTTGAATAAATTTTTAATTATATTTTTATAAATTCAGTACAATAGTGGTACTTAAACGGTGGATCGCGAGTGCTTTTTGAGTCATTATCGAGAAACATTTGCCGATATAAAACTATTCACAGATTTTGCTTTAGTAGGTAGGTATCTAAAACAAAATAATGAATAAACAAATTTGATCCACAGTTAGGCCAGAATAACCACTCATCGCTTTATCTTACCGTTTTTAACGGATGTTACCTACTCCTACCTGGACGACAATCTTGCATCACACATACTTTTTTTTTATAGTAGCATGGCAAAATGACTGCACTATACCTGATGGTAAACACAGTACAATCCAAAAACAATAGCGACCACCGAGTGACACACTATCCATCACCGGTCGCCGCTGTCCTGCCGGCCTGCGAAAAGCTGGATATGCACAGGCTGATCACGAAACGTGACCCACAGAAGCGAATCACTATGACGGGCTTTATTATTCAGCAGGGTGCACCACGTGCATGTGAGGTTGGCTTGGGTGTCTCAAGTATTATGATGTTATTCGACACCCCTTACACCCTTGCAGCCTGGAAGTTGATCGATTCTAGTCTATCAATATTGAAGTGGATTATCAGCAGTTCAAGTAGGAGCGTCCCTGAACTACAGATACACAAAAAACTTAATTATTACCCTTATTACAGACTTCGATTACAACTAATTAATTTATTTTATTTCCCATAACAATGGGCATACTAAAACCGATGAGAATAATGACATATAACAAGAATGTAAAATTAACATGCCTACTTGTTAAATTGTGAAAAAAAAAATGTTGCAGGTGTCTTTAAATAAGTAATAAAATAAGTTTCAATCATTTTTAGAAATGTCTGTCTGTCTGTCCGTTTGTTTGAACACGTATCTCTGCTAAAGTATTGCGTTCACCAAGAAAATCATAAAACATATATATGTATGTGTACCAGGCCTACATACCTCAACAACTCTTATATATATTTCGTATCGAATACTTTTCTAAACTATTTGCAAGTAAGAAAGAAAGAAAATATGTTTATTGCAGCAAACAAATGGATAACACAATATAGTAGAAAAATAGAGTTACAAAGATGTATAAAATATAAAAAGAAATAAAGAATGTACGTTAAAACATATTAAAATTATACCACCACCATATTTCAGTTTGATAAGGGAAAAAAATAAAACCCTTCCACTGTCATGTGTAAGCGTGTATGCGTGCACGTGTGTGGAGGTGATACGTGTAATGTGGTCGCAGTGATGTAAGATTTTGTGTCACTGTATTGCGCGAGCAGCGCACTCAAGGGCTCCACGCCGAAAGAACGAACCTAGGCTTGAGCTGCTGGCGAGGGGGGCCTAATCTGGTGTGCGGGAGCAAAATTGACCCCCAGACCATGGCGCCGTGATCTGTGGTTATGCGGGCGTGGGCGTGAACACGCTCTGTTTGAAGATACAGGCTGGTACTGATCGTTTGCTGCCGTTATTTTATCGGGAGGATCGGTAAAAATAAGTCGCGAACGCTTTATGTAGCGCGCAGCGTTGGTTACGGTTTCGTATTTTGCGGCGGATACCATTAACGGACTGGGATGATTCGCGGCTTTTTCGAAGTAACTACTAACTAGTAAGTGATTTAACGTACGCCCAGATAGAAGGCATATCCAGGTCCCTGTGGAGACCCTTATTCCGGACGTGCCATGGGGGCACCGGTAACTTTATGTAGAGCGCGGTTCTGGAGAACCTGCAACTTATGAAAGATGTGTTTTGGCGTATGTGCAAAAACAGGACAACTATATGTCATAATAGGACGGATACATTTCTTATACAAGTTGAGCTTGTACCTGAGGGACATCTTACTCTTATAACAAAGCATAGGATGGAGGCGACTCAAGACCATAGCGGCTTTGTTTCGCACTCTATCTATATGTGACTCGAACTTTAAACGTTTATCTAATGTAACACCGAGATATTTGACCTCGCCGGCCCAAGGTATATAGGTTTCGTATAGCCTGATGGGCTGAAGGTTATTAGCGCGTCGCTTGGGATCGAAGAGTATCGTGGCGCTCTTATCAGGATTAACTTCTATGCGCCATCGATGAAACCATTCACCGAGTGTGCAAACGGCCTTTTCGATGTGCCTCCTAAGAAAGTCTGACCGCCAGCCGCAATCGTATATAACGGTATTGTCAGCATAACAACCTACCTCTATCCCCGGAGACCGGGGTAGGTCACTAATGAACAGAGCCAATAGATTAGAAAACCCCATTAATGTTAAAAAATTCAAAAGAGAACACATTTATTTCATTGTTTTGTGTTTTTATTTTTATCGGCAGTCCTTATGACTGCCTCGACGTTTTTTGTTTTCTTATTCCACTTTCATCTCGATATTTGTACTTTTTACACACATATCATTCTTCACACAATCCATCCATACCTGTTTGAGTCTTTCTCTACCTCTATATCAGTCCATTTTCACACTTAATACTTTTCTGGTTATATGACTTTCATGCCCCTTCATGAAATACCTATGCCATTTTTATTACTATATTATGTATTGATTCAATAAACTAAAACAAGGTTTTGTTTTAATACAGTCAAATTGTTTTACTAAAAATTGATAGCCGGCAACCGAACTGATCTGATTTATAACAGTATATTTCAGCTAACGGTTGATAGTTAATTTTAACATAGTAACTATATAGTATTGCTTGCATTAATATTTATATGGAGAAGCGGTTCATTAATTTTAAAAAAATGACCCGTCACGGGACTCTTGGCAGATGTGAAACATCGAATTTGTTCGAATCGAACGAATCTCAAGTTCTCAAATCACACTATAGGTATGCGAGCTCAGTGCGGCGAGAGAGATTGCGCACAGTCGCTTTCGCATGGCATCGCGTCGCCACGTCTCACACACACCACGGCGTGTGTCGCCATGCTAACAATCAAGTTTACCCTCACCTATAGATGTTTCACATCAAAAAATAGACAGGCACTTTATATGTTGCTATGAAGAAGAAAACGATATAGGCATTACTTGAAACAGTCACCGATCAATTAAGAAGCGATTACTAACCGTTCTGAGATGATGCGGCGGATGATAGTCATTTGTGCCAATGCCGTCGTCTCTAGCATAAGAATTACACACAGCATGCAACTTACATATCTTTATGTTCGTTTACTGTATAATTTCAAATATGTATTTTGCTGTAGAATTTTTGTTGTGGTACTTCTTTTATAATGACCACATTTTTAAAAAGAACAACGAATGCCGATCCATTTGATTTATAACTTTAATTTAACTATAGATTTTTTTTGGTTCATAATATCTTTTACAACTTCTAATAATTTTCACAACAAACGCTTTGCTGTTCAGGATTAAAACTTAAAAAAAAAATGTGAGTGTGTACTTATTACGTTAGAAGTTATACTTCTTTGGCGTAACAAGATAAAAATCTTTTTAAACATTTAATCTTGCGCCTTATTCTACGTTTGTAGAAAAAACGACACTAATAATAGAAAAAGTTGATTATAGCTAACTTCAGGGTATCGGTTTTTCATGACGGCGTGCGCGCGCATCTTAAAAATTTACTATCATCATTTTTTCCTAACGCGTAAAGTATAACTTCAAAAATTTATCCGGTAATGGTCCGGACAAATGCACATTAAAACAGACAACGACAATCTATAATTCTGTAATTTATTTGAATGTATATAAAAGTTGCAAATAAGTAACCTAAATATGTACCTACTAATATTTGTGATTTTTGCACATATGTTTTTAAATATGAAATTAGTTTATTATATGGAAAAATTAAAATAAAAAAAAGGAGTTTGTTTTAGACCACACGACTGAAGTAAAACCTTTTTAGCTCCATCTATATGTATATACAATATATTTATATTAATTTTCTACAAATATTTAAATGTATTATGGGTTTTCATTGATAATACGAGACGTAAACCTCTCTCTTTCTATCTTATCTCTCCATCTTAACTTCCGTTCGCCTCGCCCGATCACACTTTTCGTAACGCTCTCGTCACGCATTCACCCTCACTCCACAAGTCAAGCATACGTAAAGAAGTTTTACTTCAAAAAAATTAAATTATATTTTTTATCAATCGAACTGTGTACTATTATTATGTATACATTCTTTCCATTTCATAAGTAACTAGCGGGCCCAGCAGACGTTGTCCCGCTCTGATTATAAAAAAAAATACTTTTTTTTTTAACGTGGGGAAATACCTTATGGATACGCCACCCTCCCGGGGGAGAGGGTGGGTTATGTCCGAGTCGCACGGACTAAAACCCCACGGTGTACGTCTGCCGCTATAGTTGGGGCGGCACGAGATCTCTATAGACTTCATCGTGCCGATAAAAAATCCTAACAAATTATATACCAAAACCTTCCTCATGAATCACTTTATCCACTGGTGAAAGCCGCATGAAAATCTGTTCAGTAGTTTTTGAGTTTATCGCGAACATATAGACAGACAGACGCGGTAGGGGACTTTATTTTATACTATGTAATGATTCATTGATTCCATTGCTGAAAAAATTCGAGAAGGGAGTGATGGTGCGAAAACTATAACTAAATTGAAAACACAAATACACAATCCTAATTTTGAATTTGGAACTTCTAACCAAGCGCTAGATATTTGAGAAAGTAGACAATTCGACAAAATATCTATGTAATATGTAAGGACCTAATTAATGTGATAATTATTGATAATAAATATGACTATTTTGCTATTTATGTTTTTTTTTCAGAGAGTGTAACTAGGGCCTGACTCTTTGTCTTGTAGAACTGTACAAACATACAAAGAACGAATACAAAGTACACCTATACTAGAAAAAATCATCTGTGAGATAGATTGTCCTTTATAGGATTCGTACTCGCAAATATCGCAACTCACTATTCATATAATTATTGCAGAGCAGTGCTGACCACAGAGGTGCTGACTTTTTATTTCTGGAAGTAAAGTATATAACGATATTTTCAATGAATGAAGTTAACACTTTACACGACTATAATTCCTCGATTTGTGCGTCACTTTCTTGACTTTAGGGAATCAGAATGTATTTAAAAGATTTACCTGCTTATTAAAAATCGTTTTACTTAAAAATCTGTGTCAAAAATGTTTATTATTACAAGATATTAACAGCATAATAATATAAAAGAATATTCAAAATCAAATATTATAGATTTCAATCCCTTTTAAAGTAAATGTATAGTCTAATGTGGTTTATACGCCATTCAAAAATAAAAAAGATTTTGTAAAGATTAGGATGCTGAAAAGAAGAGGCTATATTTATTAGTAAACGTAATAAATACATAGAGCCGAACATATAACGTCCTCCATTTTTTTATCGGTTAGAAAAATTATTTCACTTCAAAATAATAATATATATCATAAGGGGTTCACGGTTATTTTATTTCATATTTCAAGCTATTCAATTGGACGCGACGCCAAAAAGGTTGGGAAACGATGCACTGGACAATAGCGTGGGTAATAGGCGACGTATATACATAGCTATTTAACGTTGACTGTACTAGCGACACAGTTTTCCTCAAGGCCGTGTACTAATCCATTGCAAACGCTTTCGGTCTCTGTGTCAACAAATCCGACATAAACAGAAGCACGTGGTCGGCACGGGCAGCGCGACTGTACGCGTGACGCATCATATTCGTAAGGTTATCCTTACTAGATGTTACGAATGATTTGGAATACGTTATAGAGATAATTATGTCCAAAATCACGCACAATTGATGCATAGGTTCAATGAATTTATGGTAGGTAATATACGATATTTGGATCATAAACTGGCACCAAAAACTGATTTGCCCACTTTATTTAGGATTTATATTTCTTTTCGTGTAATAACGTCTCAATACGTAAGTTCGAGAGTCATTCTTATTTCAAGACTAGTTTGGAAATGAACCATTTTTTTATAAACAAAGGTTAAAAGATGAAGTCCTTAAATATTAATATTTATTATGTCATACTATTTAAATAATCTGTAAATATTTATTGCAATTGTCTAGTTTCAAATCAGTCAAATATATTAATTGTATAAGTGTAAATCCTATTAATATTTTGAATAAATAAATTACAATATCTTCTGACTTCACAGGTTGGGCTAACGAGGGGAGGCAGCTTGTGTGTACACAGTCTGTCTCCCTATTACGACAGGGCCCGGCGGCAGCCTTCCCCCGGGCTGTCTACTGAGGCGGCATGGTGATAGCAATACATTCCCATGCCGCCCTAACGAAAGTTGCACCGGTACACCGTGGGGTTTTAGTGAGCACTCTCCTCTCCCACGGGAAGGTGGTGTGTCCATGAGGTTTCTCCCACGTTAATAAAAAAAGGAATCCAACTCCAACTATCGATATGTTTTCAATATGAGAATTCTACAATAATTCTAATCATATAAAACCCATTCATCAATCAAATCATTCATCACAAATCAATGTTTATATAAACCGTAATTAATATGCATACTTCGTATTGTATAGTATGGAATAACATGGTAGCATGCACTACCGTCTACATTTCGCTGTTATTATTACACTGTATAATCATTTAAAACCGGTGTTGGGTCATACTCGCACGTGCTATGAGCATGCGATTCACGCGCGCCGCACGCAATCTCTGATCGAGTCTGTAAGCCACGACGTGCTGCAAGACGCCGCGCCACGTGGAAATGTGGGAAAATCTAATTTGGGAGGAATCAACATAAAATCGGATATATATCTTTAATCATTTGGGTATATCACTTTCTGATATCGTTTAATTAGGTTATTATTATATTAACAATTTCCCGTGGCTTAGCAAGTGTTTTCTATGTTGTTAGTTATTATGAAAAGATAAACCAGATCGAGTTTCTCGCCGGTTCTTCTCGATGACTGGGTTGTTTTCCGAACCGGTGGTAGCTTTGACGTTCATAAGTGCCTTCTCAGGGCCTAAATTGAATAAGTATTTTGATTTTGATTTATAGAATAATTATTACAGACTCTTTTAATTAAAAATTACGGACTTTCATTAAAAAAATATTGGGGATATTTTTGACCACCTTAGGAGTTTAATTTTTAAAATTCCTCCCTAATGCTCAGTTACAGTGTAAAAGGAACCCACATGCATTACGACCTAGTAATCTGAACTTTACAATATGACTGTCACTTATCATTATATACTAGCTATACCCGTAGCTTTACTTGCATTGTTATAGTTCATACATATGCTGTCTATTTATTGTAGTAAATAGTCATTTTATAGCAAAACAGATATTGTGTGAAAATTTTCTATGTTCAAAAATCTTCATCCATTCATGACCTAATAGAAACCTTCTCCATAGAAAAAACATGTAGATGTAGCAAGTTTCCTGGTACCTGGACAAACAGCGTCGGAGTTTATTTTCTTTCAATATAAAAAATTCGATTACGAATGCATTTTTTTCCGAATTTTTCTGAATCATTTTCCTGAGTCTATGTGTACGTTTGGAAAGTTGCCTGTCACACATAGCTGGCTTCCAAGTAGCTAAATCATCATTTGAAGAAGGAAAAGACATCGAAACTGATTATTAATGAAAGACTAAGAATTCAATAAATGGATAATACATCTAACTATCAATATAACTATTACATACACAGTAATATTCCATTTCGTGTCTAACAAATCAAATTGCGTTATCGTTAATTTGTTTTATAACCAAAAATAATACAAAATTTTCAAACATGTACAGTCGTCAAATGTAATACGAATAATCAGCGGATAGAGGGCGTTTAAAACGAACCTCACGGCTATGTGCAGTCATTTGCAATCGAATTTTCTCCCAACCACTTCAATACTATACGATTAAAACAATTTAAAAAATGTTCCAATGGTACGTCTTAGATGTTAGTAACATCTGGTGGATCCTTGCACTAAGGTCATCGTCCCCCTTTACTGTTACAGCGCGTAGGAATTAAAGGAATAGAATTAGTCAATATATTGGAAAATAAATTGGAATAACTTTCCACTGCCCTTGTGAATGTGACAAAAATAAAATTGACAATTTAATTTATACAATAATAGTCAAATGTGGTTTTCTTTGTGATTTAAATTATAATATTTTAAATCTTTTGATATTATTTTACCAATTAAATGAACGCTTACTACATTTCAAACGTAAATAACGAATTTTGCCAACGTAATAAATGAAAAATAATACTTCATCTAGCTTTTCTTTTCAAATCACCGTTTCCCTCGAGTATGAAATATAATATTGTAAGTACGATGAAAATAATCGCACTCGCCTTGCTTATTGCACGTGCAACTTTAATAATCTATCATTTTAATATATAATAAGTAAAGAATGTTGAAGAAATGTTGTGATAATAAATAATAAAACTTGCCTGTAAATTGAAGAGAAAAAAAGAAAGAAAGAATAGTATGAAATTTAGTCGATTAGAAAGATAGGTAATGCTAATTAGTTCATCAGTCCAAAATGCATATTTTCCGATTTGCCAGACTTTATGCCGGACTACTAGCTATGTCAAGTGGATTTTGTTTTTCAAAAGGCTACTCTATAATAGATTGGATCAATATGTAAACGATGGTGATTTCTGGAATTGACTCCTCTCTCTGTGCATCTATCTAACGATTGTAGCATGTAATGTATTTTAAATATGCGTGCGTATATCAAAAAGATAAACTCGATCGAGTTTTTGCCGGTTCCTTTCCATGACCGAACCGGTGGTAGTTTTTAATAAATTTAATAAATTATTTTTGATTTGATTTGATTTCAATACTCCTCTGTTTTGCCAACTTCAAATACCAAATAATATATTTTTTTCGTTTTATCCCACACCAGCCCCACTCTTTTTCCTTCACCATTAAATTTTATGTGGTAAATGTACGCGAATTCAGAAGAACCTTACATAATTCTAATTCATCTATAAGGCCCACCTCCCTTTAGCCTCCCCCCTTTCCCCCTCCTCTTACCCCCAAAACTCAGGCTGGCGACGCACTTGCGACTCTGCGACTGGTATAGCTAGTGTTTACGGACGGTGATGATCACTTAACATCAGGTGACCCACCTGTTCGTTTGCCTCCTATGATATATAAAAAAAGATAGCTACATTTCAAACGCAAATCGAAGTAAATCCTATTATTACAAACTATGTCGATGTTAATCACTATTGGAAGAGATATTCCCAAAAATTCTGTCGATCTAAAATTTACAAGATGATTTATTTACAAACAAGAAGTAAAGGGTGTAAGGGGTGTCTAATAACGAACGAGGGAATGGCGAAAGCGGGGTGGTAGGGTTTTACAGCCCGACTGCCCCGCAACCACCATGTATATGGCGAAAAAGCCTGTCATAGTGATTCGCTTCTGCGGGTCGCGTTTCGGGATCAGCCTGTGCATATCCAGCTTTTCGCAGGCCGGCATGACAGCGGCGACCGGCGATGGATAGTGTGTCACTCGGTGGTCGCCATTGTTTTTGGATTGTACTGTGTTTACCATCAGGCACATCAGATGATTCAGATATTTTTGAATCACTGGATAAATATGAATGCATGAAGCGATGATAGCTCAATGATTAACGTGACGAGAGACCGCGTCAATCAACGTAAGTTCGAGTCCTTGCGTTGGACCCGCAGCTTTCGGTGAAGGAAAGCATCGTGATAGCATAATGGGCTTTTAAATCCGGCTGGTCAGATACCACCCTGTAGTTGAAGATCCCGAAGCATCTATAGGTGTATTCCGGCCTTTGATCGTTGTTGTTGATCGAAGGTTCCGGCAGTTGCACGTAAGAGCCAGTCACTCTAGGTTTATAGCATGCTACGTAGGTGTGGGGGGGGGAGTAGATTTAGGAAACCTCTGGCTTGCCTACTTACCGTGTAAGTAGGCAAGACCAGGGTTTAGGTGGGCGTAGGGACTGAGTAGGTAGGTAGGTTTGGTTAGGGTTAGGGATGGCTAGGGTGGGGGAATGGGGGGGAGCGGCTAGGTAACCTCTGGCTTGCCTACCTACATAGTGGGTAGGCAAGTCCAGGGGGTTGGCGAGCGTAGGGACTGAGTAGGTAAGGTAGGGTTAGGTTCGAGGGATGGGAGGGGTTGCGTAGGTTAGGCTGAAGGGGACCTCAGGGTGGCTGAGGTGGAGGAGGAGTAAACCTCGGTAAAAAATCAGTCGCGAGGCGGCGGCGGAGCGGCTTAGCCTTCCCGCTGCTGGCCGAACCCAGGAAGGAAGGGAACCTCCCATTGCACGGGCTCGGCGGGCTGGGCACGCAGTTGGCGGTCGTCTCAGCTCAGGCCGTCCACCGGGGGCCTGACAGTCAATGAAGGATTTTCTCTCCACGTTAAAAAACAAAAAAGGTTTAGCATGCTTACCATATTAGAACATATCGCTAAAATATAAAAAAAGGATAGGAAAAAACTTGCTAAACGATAAATATTTTATTTCGACTCAAATTTTAGGTGATCCTAGGTTTAGCCAGATTGTTGCAGATAGGCTGGTTTTGAATTTGATAGTCCTATTATTATTAGAAATATCATTATTTAATAATGTTCAAAACAATTTACGATATCGAGCATTATTTCAAGCAGTATCGCGGTTGATTCATAAATTACATATAGGTGATCTAATTTACAATTGATAAACCGTTCTAAATGTAACACAGTACAATTGTAATTAGGTAAATTGTGTCCTTTATTAATATCACAAATATGCATTGTGTATTGATTACTTACCAGTAGTGTTTATAATATGGTAATTTAAAATTTCCATAATGCAGTTTAGTTACAATACTGTAGATAACAACGTAATGGTTGAAAATGTTTCTTTTTTAAGTAACATAATGACAATAAAAATTGGGTTTTAAATTTTATTGATACGTTCTACAATATGATAAACAATGCTAGTTAGTTATAATACTGATCACTTATTTGTTAATGGCCATCAATCACTATGAATATAATATTTCTCAAATTATTGACACTGGAAATTATCTTTTTATTCTCTTTTATTCTGTTCCAATACCCAAAAAATTAAAATATATATGGAGGCTGACTTTTAGGTGGACTCCCGTTTTTGAAGCCTTATTTACATTTACACACTTCTATTATTCCCAACCAAGATTTGTTATTTTTAATGATCAAGTATCACCTCCAAATGGGTGACAACTGCCTCCACCACGTTGCATGCTAATCATAATTTTAATTCTTCATAATATCTTTTAAAAATACGAGAATTTGAACGAAATGCATTCAGTAGTTTTTGAGTTGTGCACGCAAAACGGCAGACCTCTATTAGTTTACTTATTACAGAGTGTATGCATATATTATTTTATTGGCAACCTCTGTCTAGAAACCTCTTTCTAATTCAGATATATATTCAACTATTTTATGTGACGATATTGTCATTTCTTCCCAAGTTGTAAATACACAAATCGTCTTAAAAAAGAAACAATTACATAATCAATGGAAAGAACAAATAAGAGACATTATTTAATTTTTTTTACTATACGTAGAGATAGCAGAAAGGACCGGTTGTACTAAATAAATTTAATAGGTACAATAACATGTCTTATTGGAATTTAATTCATTAATAATGATAGCTACATCCAATATTTACTTTATAGAAACGTGACTCTATTCACTAGTCCGATCCATGAGGCGCCACAGGGGCTGGTATTCATTTGTATAAGTCGAATTTTAAGAAAATAAAAATTTGCGCATATATTGCTTATCAGTATCTCATTGCTTACATTTATACAGTGCGTATTCATTTTACGCACACTAAAAATTCGCGTCTCCAGTTGGGTGAGCAGCGAGACAACTTTGGATGGGTCAGAGGAATGATAACCCCTCGACGACCACTTCTCAGACCTCTGACTCTGTCAAATGCGAACGAGAACTTCGCCCTTCAGCGCGTTTAACATAGTCTATAAAGGCGACAGCCGCACACAAAAGAATCAGTACGTCTTCGATCTCCGCGGATTGTGTGCATTTACACATTACGGAGACAAATTCTCGCGGACATCGCTTGCGATGATAAATAACAACGCTGTGTATCCGAACGTACAGATTTTGAAAAATCCCTCTTAAATTTTTGCGCACGCGCTGTAATAACTGTGCCGTGATTGGTCGCGAATATTTACCGTTCAAGAAAAGTATAAACATGACTAACACGAGTGGAACGAATAGTGTCAGTCGACCCGCGTGCAATAGCAAAGCGAGCATGATCGTCGTTTCCAATAGGTTGCCTTTTATACTCAAGAGAAATGAGAAAACCGGTGAATTAGAAAGAAAAGCCAGGTGAAGTAACATTTTTAATTTATTTACCAATACAATAGGTAACAAAGTTCGTCATTTAAGCGTGAAATGTAGTAACAGTGTTCATTTAATTCATCAAACAATATCAAAAGGGTTATATGATCTTACAATGCCAATTAGTAAAAATACTACCATATAAACAATTGTGAGTAAAATTAGTAAATACTGTTAACGTATTAACAAATGTGTAATTAAATTATTGTTATTTAATCAAATAAACCTCGGAGAATATGATTTCCAAATTTATAACTGACAGGTGAAGTATCGATTCACGTAAGTTTCATCCTGTGGCTTCTAGAAGCGACATTCGATGGAAAGTCAACCTGGGATGCAGTTGTAGTCTCGTTTCGGGAAACTTCCACGATCGATGTGGTAAACCAGACGTTTTATCCTTGTTAGTGACATAAATATCCAGTTATCACTTGAAGCAATCATTATGAATGATTCAAAATTATCGTATTTATTTATTTGTTATTCACACTTGTGTATATTTATGGATGATGAACGTTTTTTTAATTACTTGTTAGTTTAATCTCGTCGTCAGTCTATCACGCAGGTAATGCGTTGTTACTCGAGCTGTTAATGTTTTTTAATGAGAACTCTTATCAAATATTACAATTACGGACGTTTATGTTTTAAATTGATTAGGTTATAATATAATATTTATTTTTACAATATTTGAACGGTGTTCAATGTTGTCAAACATACAAAAGGCGGAGATCTTTTTATGTGGTCGACTATTCGTTGTGGCAAGGTCAAATACGTAGGTTACGTCGCTAATTTTGTTATTTAGACATTTATTGTAAAATTATTTTCAGTAAATAGAACATATACTTCGTTTCGCAAGATATTCTAAACGTACATATATAATTATACCTTCTCACGGGTTAGACTTTTAGATATATCTGCCTTGGACTGCGTATGACGTTTTTCTAATAATTTTTATTTTTAACCGACTTCAAAAAAAGGAGGAGGTTATCAATTCGTCTGTATTTTTTTTTTTTATGTTTGTTACCTCATAACTTTGGACTGGGTGAACTGATTTTGATTATTCTTTTTTTATTTGAAAGCTGGTACTTCCAGTGTGGTCCCATTTTTGTCCCATTGCCGACTTCCAGTACATCTCTAGGTAGCACACATATTCATATGTTTTATTTTTGATAAACTATTTATTTTCAGCTTTTTAGTGCCTTATGGTTTTTGATTGATATTGAAGTCGGTTAATCCTTTTTTTTGAAAATTTACGTATAATATAAGCTGTGACCGCAACTCTGTCCTCGTGGAACGTAATGTAATAAAATCTAATAAAATCATCTGAATATGTTAAATCCACATTTACTTATCTACTTTAATCCCGTCCTTAAGTCGCGTCGTCATTAAAATTACAATAACTTTTGAGAGAGTGAACCAATTTTAATGAAACCAAGACTTAATATTACTCGAGGATATGCTTTATGGTTTTATTTTCTTCGTGAGGTTTTATCGTGAAAGCAGTACTTTAGCAGTAATGCGTGTTCAAACAAAAGACTGCTAAACAGACAGATATTTCTAAAAATGATTGAAATATATTGTATTACTTGTTCCAAGACATCTGCAACAATTTTTTTCACAAAGATCTAAATCTAAAAAGTACGGGCATGTTACATTTACATTCTTTTTATATGTATAGATATACTAATGAAACACTAGCTGTGTTCTCGGGTTCTTACTCGTTCATTACGCAGCTCAGTAGGCAACTGTTTTATTCTTGTAGCCTTATTTTACTCATGTCATGACACTCCAATATATACATTGTAGCATTCTAGAGATAAATAAAATTAAAAAAAAATCTCTGGTAAAATAAATAAATATGATTTTCGCGTATAGATAAAACGAAGTGTTTGTTTGTATTTTGACTAGGCTAATTTTTGAAACGGTTGACCCTATTTTTTGACAATAGCTGTACTGAAAGAGAGAGTACATTTAGAATTGTATTATAGGTAATTGTATTATACATTTCATTGTGCTTTTGTATAGGGGCTAAGCTAGTTATAGCAAATTTAACAGAGATAACGTAAAATCATTAGATGAGTCCTTACTTACTAGTTAAATTGTTATTATAAAATTACAAAAAAAATATGTAAAATAAAAAATACATTTATTTTCGCAAAAACGAATCTAATCATTACATAGTATAAAACAAAGTCCCCTGCCGCGTCTGTCTGTCTGTCTGTTCGCGACAAACTCAAAAACTACGAAAAGGATCTTCAAACAGTTTTCACCAGTGGATAAGGTAATTCATGAGGAACGTTTTAGTATATAAATTTGTCAAGGTTTTGCGTAGATTGATTGAAATATAACGATAATTCTTGGACAAGTCGAAAAAATTCGAACGACTTGGGAGATTTCATCGAAAACGCTGCATAATCCTTTTGAGATATAACAATGTATGTTGGGTAAATGTAATAAAGTTTACTTTTGTATGTATAGGTTCAAATAAAAGAAAATGACTTCCATTGAAAAATGTATTGACGACTTAATATTATAATGACAATGACATGATACATTTTTCTTTTTCTTTTTAGCTAGGTGTAAATAATGAAACAACAGGGACAATATAGATCTACAAAAAATGTGTATGAGGGCATATATGTATCTTTTAAGGATAGTCTACTATACTAATTATATGTTCTAAAAAAAAAGTGACATACAATTCTAAAGTTATTTAGACGTATTGTATAACGATAATTGTTGGACATGTCGGAAAAATTCAAGCCGCCTAGCCTAGGAGTTTTCATCCAAAACGCTGCCTAATCCTTTTGAAATATAACAAAACAATGTATGTATGTTGGGTTATTCCCCTTTTATAGATCTACAAAGAAGTCTGTGAAGGAATTTTTTAAGGATAGCCCACTATACTCATTATATTTTCTAAAAAAAAGGTGACATACTATTTGAAAGCTTTTTAGTCGGATACAGTGTTAATAATTATCAACTTAAATACTTTAGTTGCATTAAGCATTTCATGCAGATTCATATCTTTATTCTAATATATAAAAATCACGTGTCACGGTTTTTATGTTCGAACTCCTGCAAAACGGCGAGACCAAATTTTATTGAAATATTTAATGAATATTTGGTGTGTGATATGTGAATAGTTTGTAAAGTATATTTTATATCTCTAGGTGATTAGGATTTTATTTTGTATTTTCTGAAATTATTTTTTTAGTATTGTGCTGTGTAGATGTGTTACATTGAACAAAACTTTTTTAATAAGTTAAGAGGAATAAGTTACGCTTAACAGCCTTATTTTGAAAATAATTGAAATGTATATTTTTGGGTATAAATGTATGTAATTTGTGTTCTATTATACTTTTGATCAATTTTGCGGTCATTTTCCTGTATATACTCAACCTTTAATGAGTTTAACGAGAAAAACAATTATGAACTTATTATTTAAAATCTTTATACATATAATAAATCGGTGACTATAGATCACAACTGTAAATTAAATATTTTTATGAACATTATAATCGGGGTGGGCTTTGTTATCGCTATAGGAGCCAAAAATATCTTATTTAGAATTTTTGTCCGTCTTTCTGTCTGTTTCTGTGTCCGCATATCAATCTGAAAGTTCTGGACCAATTTTGAAATTTTGAACCACTGAACGAATCATGACACAGTGATAACTAATATTATAAAGTGAGATATAGAGTAAGTTTGTCCCATAAAACGCAAGGAGTAATCCAGTGTAAAAAATAACAAAAGTCAGAAATTTGTGGTATATGAAATTCTTGATGGATTTTAATGACGTTTTCTTTGTGTTATTGCAGACAAATTAGCCAAAAATGCAAGCTAATGTACATCTTTGACATACAACTTCTCATATTCATATTTCTGACATATGCCAGGTGACTGTTGAAAGGTTAATAGCCTTCAATAGTGGGGTAGTTCATGGTCAAATTTAACATATAAAATAATAATATTAAAACTAATACACAACAAAGAGAACCTTAGATAATATATGTTTTTAAAAGTATGGGAATGGTACTTTAAACGTAAAAAAATCACAGCTAGATTCAATGAACAGAATTAAATGGGACCTTTTCAACGTTAATCATTACGTAACTACTTTTCGCTGGAATGCAGCACGGTCGAACAATGGGAAGCGGAGCGCAGGTCGAGGTGTAGGACACGGGCCATACTGCGCGGCAGCGCATATTGAAAACGATGATTCATTTCGCTTTTTGTGTAAATCAACTGATGTTAAGTGAAAATCAGCTATGGTTTTCTCGAGATAATTAAGTCAAATATTATGCATCAATTTTTTTTATTGATTTAGAAACAAAAATGACTAATGATTGTCCTGTAAAAATATCGCCGGCGTCTAACCTAACACCCAGTAGTAACAAAATATGGAGCACAATGACAAAAATTGAGTCAACTTATGTATGTTTTCAAAAAATTACCTATTACGGCGTTGCTAAACAATGAGTGATTCCAAAATCAAGTTCAGAAGATTTTTTTAGAAAACATAATACCTGCACAATATTATATTGTCATATAGAAAATAAGTCTCAAAAGTATCTAATAGAGTTTTGTCAGGACATGTGTTGTTTCGATATTTGATAAAATTTGTTTTCCAAATACTGATGAGTATTAGGATTATTGTATGCAGGGTTGTAAATTTACGATTAAAATAATTAGTTTAGGCGTTTGCAGTTGCCATTCCATACTATATCTATAATTATATTATGTAATGATAATATTGTGAAGACAGGTAAAGTTTGTATGTTCGGGGAAATAATACTTGGTCCTACTGATCTGATATTGAAAATTATGTCTGAAACGTAGAAGTAGATAAAAGTAGAAAGGTGTATTATCTCTCAGTGCTAAACATTACTTATTATATTGGCAACTATTTATATTAATCACAATTAATGTAATTAAAATTGGCAACAATGCAATAATATGACGTGCGCGGCTTAAATGGTTTGAAACAAGGGAAAAAAATTTGTAGCAAAAATATTAATTACCTTTAGCTTTACAAAAAAGTCCACTTACAAAAACAAATAGCTAAATAAAAATGGAGATTTCATGGAGATAAAGTTTACTTTGTACGGCATGTTAATTGATAAAGTTGGTCAGAAGATAATGCGAAATAAAAACTACAAGTTGGTAAAATTATTGCGTTGTCGCTGCCGCTGGGCTTATGAGAATAGTAAGTGGAACACGGTCATGAGTGGCAAAGAAGCTATCCAGAGGGTACTGGGAAGACATTATATGTTTGAGTGGGTCGCTGAACTGTTTGGTTACACAATTTAAAACGGTTGGTGTCGCTACAGTCGGGTTCTAGGTTTTTAAGATTTTTCGAGTTTGTAAATACAATAGAAACCGGTAGTAACTGAGTTTACGCAGACGAAGTTGCGCGGGTTAGCTAGTATGTAATAAAATAAAATATTTAACATTTCACTAAGATCGACTCGTTACGTGTCACTACGGAAACAATAATTATTTACGACTTACAATCATACTTACCTACTGGTCAGTAATTGTCAAAGTAAATAGTTGTAAAACTTACCTAGCTTAGATTAATTACTTATTATTAGACTGTTTGTGTAATATAATTATTATTTAAGAAATAGTTTATTCCACTTAATTATTATTAAATTATAGTAAATTTAATATTATACCATTTAATTATATACCTTACTATGCTGATCATCTTTATCTTATAAGAAAACATTGTTGTAAAATGTGGAAGAAATACATCGATGAGCGATCAGTTAACAAAGGCATATATGGTATAAAACCTTGCAACCTACTTTACTGCGACTGGACTTTTACTGGTTGGACAAAATTAAAATCAGTCGACCTGAATTAAGTACTTTCAGGGCATATTCCTCTGAATAGCTTTTTATATTTAATAAAATTAAAGTCGTCACCAAATTGTGATATATGTAACATTGTAGAAGATGTATACCATATAATGTCTGAATGCACATGAAAAACCGGTAAATTATTTATTGTTCTTGTACATTTTATTTTTTTCTGTTTTATTTTGTCACTGGGGTGACATGGTCAATTTGTGACCAAACCCCAACTATAAATAAATAATAAATAACTTTCTATTATAACAAATAATAATAAAAAAACATTAATAAAGATAACAAAACTTTACAAAAATATGAAAGATATTTATTTCGATGGAACGAATTTTAGCGATAATTTTTGCGACATTTCTGAATAACTAGGTGACACTTTTTAAACAATAAAGTGGAAAAAGAACGAAATTACCTGAATTAGATCTTGATATATGAAATTTGGTTTGTGGTTGTACCTACGTTCGTTTTGACCACATGATTAATAATTTCACACGGGCAAAACCACTGATATGAACTATTGTTGATAACGGTGCATACGTAACTATTTTATGTATATATATAAATACGCAGAGGCAAAACAATTAAGAACACCCTATCCTCTGTTTCTTAACAGATTTTCCTTATTCTTTTTTTTACGACGAGCTTTAGTGTCGACTCTGGAAATAATTAGTTATTTTTTCATACCATCGACAAGTCAGCCTTTATCTATGCTAATATTATAAAGAGGTAAAGTTTGTGAGTTTGTGACGTTATAGGGGGTAATCTCAGGAATGACGGGTTCGATTTGAAAATTGTTTTTAGTGTTTAGCTATTTTATCGAGGAAGGTTATAGGCTATATCATCACGCTAAAATGAATAGCTGCAAAACGTTTATTTTATATTTTTGCGTGTTAAAATTAAGGAATAAAATATTAATAGTGTAGTATTATAGCATGTTAGCGCATAAACCCGATTGCTTAGAAAGTGCTCATAGCTATGTGTATGTACTCTATATGCTCTGAGGCTTAAACTATTGGCGATCACTTTTTTTTGTGAAGTATTAGTATATTTAAAACTTAAATTCAAGGTTAAAATTTTTTTTAAAGTTTCAAAGTAACTCAAACATCTATTTGACATTTTCACTTCTGGTTTACTATACGTAAAAAAATCAAATTTAGAATTCGACAAAAAAATTAAAAACTTCAACTATTTAACTATAAGAAACAATACTTTTTACTTTTTTTTACTAATTAATTGATACAGATAATAAGCATCCAAAAAGTGATGACTTCATTCTTAGTAAATTTTTAAAAGCTCATAGACCAGGTATAATCCATCATACGAAAAAAAAAGTGTGTACACATCCACGTCTACTAGAAGTATAACTGACCAGAGTATAAACAAAATTCACGCCTCATTTTTTTTGGTTGTCCGCTTCTCGTGAAATGCCCCATATTTTATTCATAATCTTGTGTTATTCGACTCTATAATATCTTTGTAATTATGATTATATTATTATTATATATTATATTTGGTGGTGTTTTACGTAATATAGTTTGATTATTGTGCATAACCGAATTGGATGGGAAATAATACCACTAAGCATGGATTTTGACTTGCCACAAAAATTCTCTGGAAAATTCTAACAAGTGAGCCACCATATTGTTAGAACATTGAAATGATCGTAAAAAACAATTTATAATGCTATTCATTACCTACTCGACAATAACAATAATAATCTACTTAAACTTTAGTTGCGTAAAAAGAGATAATGAATATATTAACAAATTAATAAATAGGTTTACATTCCTTATTATGGTCCAGTGTGGACCACTGGACGCCTAGGTTTTATAATTTGCCAGTGTCACTGTGAACTGTTTGTTCCTTTACAATGCATGTTATCCTAATGATATATTTATCTCAACACAATAATTCTTATATATTTTTTTTCGATTATTTAATAATGATCGAATTGTCAATACATCGTCGGTTATTAACCTCAGGACACGTCTTGAAAACTCTCGATTCATCTAATGACATTATGTATTTATAATGTTATCATTTAGAAGACATTAAACTAATAGATTACATATAACTTACCTACGCGTGTTTTGATTGACGTAAGTAATAAGTAATATATGTTTTTCTGCATGCTTCTTGGAATATTCTTGTTATGGTTTACCTATATTTCACTCTAGGTTTCAGGCTATCTAATTTCATTGCAATCAATTGAAATATTTAGACGTGTAGAAATAATAAACATACATGTTTACCTTCTACTAGCTGACCCGTGACCCGTACTTTTGTTACTTAAATATAAAAGTTACACATATGCTGTCTTTGAAGTTTTTGTAGGCATTATCAAAATCTACAACTTTCTTCTAAAACTCAATCATATATCTCTCATCTTTAAGGCAGCGTTCGTAAGAAACGTTTTCGTTCGACCGTTTTGTCTCCGCCTTTGCAAATCCGACTACCACAAAAAAGTCTTTTCATTTTTCGGATTTATTAATAGCCTATGATACTCACAAATAACGCAGCTTTCTATGAGAATAATTTCAAAATCGGTTTATTAATTCCTGAGATTACCCCCCATACAACCTCACAAACTTTACTTAGATATAACAAATGCAATGCTAAATTTTGTTCAGTCCTTGATAGTATTTTTTTTACAAACGAATGTATTAATCATCCTTCTGCCGTATAATATCTTAGAATATAGTGTGTATAGCTAATAATTTCTACATAGAGGTTATGTATATAAATTCAATGATAGAGATCTGCAAAGGCGCACATCACGCAAAAGTTCGTGGATAAATTTCGATCAAACTTTTTTTAGTCGCACTTTTTACATACGTGGTCCTTACTGAAGAAAGTATAACAATACCTCCATTTAATATAAAGTTATGGAAGTTTTAACAAATTACTATTTTTATAAACACTATAAAAGACAAAATAAATTTTGTAAACATAGTATACTTTCCTTTAACTTTTCTTCTAAATGTTTTCCTCTATACATAAAATCTATTGTGAAAATAATAAACAACGCAGACAAAGTCGCGAGTATCAGTCTATTATAAATAAAATGTATTTCATTTAAACGTTATTAAAATAATATCAAGGAAAAATATATATATTTTATTATATTAATATCATATATTTTCTAATAATATAAAAATTTTAGTGTAACTTTGCATATATTACCAGAAATAAGTAAGGTCCAAATGATAAGTTTTCTATTAATAAAACTCGATTAGTGTTTAATTAAAAATGTTATTGCAGCGCCGGGGGCTTAGTGACAGCAGTGGCACCGGTGGTGATCAGAGGCAATGGAATCTGGGTTGGCTGGCCGGGTATACATCTCGAAGACCCTAACGAGAAGATCCCAGAGTCTGATCCTAAAGACAAAACACCTACCGCTGGATTATTATCCAACAAGGTAAGGGACAAAGTTGAATGTTCTCGTATTTCCATCAATATTCTTTGTATTAAAGCTAAACTTAATTTACAAAGAATTATGATTACAAGCAACCAACCGTTCTCAACTTTGTCCACGTCAAATTACGATTTAGAATAATAGCAATAAAATATAGCCTGAAGTCACCTAGTAGTGTTATAGCGGAATAGTGTAAAAATGTCCATGAAACACCCCTTAGGTGTTCCAACTTTCGTTGTATGTATACACAGTAAATTTATAATAATATAGATACGTCTTGGACAGTTCGGCAATTCTCGGTAACGGTACATATTTCTTCTACTATTATTTTACTCTTGCAAAAGTATTCTTATAGGCGATAAAAACGGGTAACATTGCGAAAACCCAATAACATTATAAAAAAAGGATTCAAGAACTTTCAGGCCCTTTATTTTAAAGTGGTATATAGACTGGTTACAGATAGAGCAGAAATGATTCTTGTTATACATAGTTATTTATCTTAATATAATATATAATCTTGAATAACTTGTGACACAGACACGTGATTATATGAGACTTTTCTACCAGTCATTAGAACACTAAAACATAGGTTTATGCAAATTTACAGCTTATTCGCTTCCATTCCGAGGTTTGGCCCTTTTTTCGTCGTATTTGACTGTACTCTTGGGTCATTTAAAAAATGTCAAAGGTTCAATCGAATCCTAAAGATAAATCCATGTTAAAAGTTTTGACTTTGCTTGAACTTCAGTGGAGCTTTATTTTCATTATATGCGTATAGAATTAGAATATAGGCGTATGTAAATCATTCGTAGTAACAAAACTAACTGGGTCATCATTACTCCGAACAAAAAACTGTCTCTACTATTTGAACTCAATGTGTATGTCCATTCTCATTCATGTGCCGGATGAGTACAAAACCCGTGTAATTTCATGCTTAGCTGCGGATAGTTACATTGTTGGTCTCGTGGAGACCCTATTGTAATAAAATGGTTTATAAGGCTGTAGAAAAATATATCATATATCACTGATGCCCGATCAGGAATTTGTTCCCTAAATTTAGGGATTCATGGGGTTTTTAGGCAATTTGGCAAAAATGAGGGATACACCATATGGGGTATTTCACGCCAAACCATTTTAAGATTTTCCCCTCAAAATAGCTCTTCTGGTAAATTTGAGATATTTTTGATTACTCTTTCAAAAGATTTTTTAGTTTTTTGGCAAAACTTTCTTATAAATGGTTTTAATTTGATCTCATTTTCAACTTTTGTTTTTACATGGCCTCAATAGAAAAAAAAATTCGAAAACATTCCAATTTTTTTTTAAGCTTTTTGAATTTAAAATTTTAAATCGATATTAAAAAAAGGTTTGTATCCTTCTATTGTTTCATTTTATTTTAAACTTCTATCGATTCCTTAATTTTAAGCTTTTATTATATTTATAATTTATCGTGGATAAATTAGCTGACAGTTGCTAGTATAATGATAGTACATTATTAATGCTAATAAAATAATCTCTTAATTTCCTCATAATTAAATGGTTGAGAATCGCTGACTTACGTTAGAACAATGTATACCAAACGATCAAGCGCACCATAAACATGTATGTTTTCCATAAAATACATGTCTGTACGTATCTTTTAGAATCAATTAACATAATTATACCATACTTATAGCGTAAACAGTACAAAGCGAGAACTACAATGAATCTATTACGGATGCAAGTAGACAATGTCGGCGTAATTATTTGTCCAGGAATCTTTTTGTTATAGATTTTATTTTCAGTCACAGGTAGTAACTTATAACTATAAGTAACAATATAATATTTCCTCTCCTTTACATCTTTTCAGTAGAAACATGCGAGTTTTTATATGTTACATATGTATATATATGTTACATTACACTAAATTATTTAGCTAAATAGTAAATACGGATTCATATACTTCGGTAATAATATTACCTAAAGAGAAATGACATTATAAGCGAATCTGTTATAAATTACACTGTATTTACCTTCAGTGCTAAGCGCATTTTTATTATTACAATTTTTTTTACTCATATTCTTTTAATATTTAAACAACATGCAATAATAGCCTTTTCTCTCGTTAAAACTAGAAGCTGGAAAAATCCAATTTTTGTATTTTTACTTCTTGGGCACTTGGTTCTTATTAAAAAAAAACATATCACAATAACTTCATTTAATATAGATCTATTAAATATGAGAGACCACGACTTTTATGAGCACTCAGTGTTCAACGACCTATGTTTTCTTGTTGTGGAAAAGTGGAGTAAGCTGTGTGGTGCTTATTTTTTATCGCCTGTATAGAAAGCATATTAGAAATAGCATAGCACAGAAGAAGAAGAAGTCGCGGGTATCAGCTAGTTGTGCAATAAAAGCGTGCAAGCCACGGGCCAGAATGCTACTATATAAAACGAATTCACTATATAATATTCATTTATTGCATACATAAATATATATTTAGTATGCTGATTACATTGAATATTTACCTTTATTCACGAGTTAGAATTACGTAATGGAAACGTACACAATGTTTATCAAGGGCATAACGTCATGTTAACGTTTTACGGTACTCATGGCTTTATTGCCTTTGTAGTCGTAACTGTAACATTCTAATATCATTAATAGAAGGACGGAAATAATGAATTAAAGATCGTATAAATATTACCATCGTTAATAAAGTCCTCTATTTACCTAATAATAACCATGTTATACTTACACAACTGTAATTATACAGTGGTCTCAATAATCCGGCACTTCAGTAGTACAATACGTGGTACACTACATATTAAATACCAGGTGAAAAGTTAAACGCTCGCTGTATTCTAGGATATGACACTTTATGGTCACATTTAACATACAATAATATCAAAACAAATACTAATGAACAACCAAGAAAACCTAAGTTAAAGTTTGTTCTAAGACTTTCAAAAGTATAAACACAATCATAATAAACCTAGGTGCAATGACCGGTATTGTAAAGCTACAAAGGGCAACCCGGAGTTAATAACGTTCGATAAAACGGACAATAAACACTTTTGTTTTGATCCTGACGTAGCCACGTTCCCTTTCAAATGAAAGTGAAATCACCCGACGGCTATTGACACTGTGCTTTAACATAGACGCGTAGAGGATTGTGTATAATTTTTGTATTTTTCTAGATAATTAGGTCAAATATTAAGCACCTATTTTTTAAACTGATTTAGAACGAGAACCGAGTGCGGAGTATCCTCCATAAAAATTGCTACTGTCTAAACATTCAGCGTATATATTGGTAAGATAATAAACAACGCAGATGAAATCATAGGTATCAGCCAGTCTATACATATAACAAGAATGTAAATCTAAGGTGTCTATACATTTAGATTTTTGCAAAAAAAAAAAGTTGCAGGTGTGTTGGAATAAGTATTAAAATACATTTCAATCATTTTTAGAAATGTCTGTATGTCTGTTTGTTTGAACACGCATCACTGCTCAAGTACTATGGTCACGATAGAACCTTACCAAAATCATAAGGCATATCCTCAAGTAACTTTTTAATTTCTTATTAAAATCGGTTCACTCTATCAAAAGTTATTGTAATTTTAATGACGACGCGACTTAAGTACGAAGATGAACGTAGATAAGTAAATGGACTTTTTTTTATAGTAGCCCGGCAAAATGACTGCACTGTGCCTGATGGCAAGCACAGTACAATCCAAAAACAATGGCGACCACCGAGTGACACACTATCCATCGCCGGTCGCCGCTGTCATGCCGGCCAGCGAAAAGCTGGATATGCACAAGCTGATCCCGAAACGCGACCCGCAAAAGCGAATCACTATGACGGGCTTTTCGCCATATACATGGTGGTTGCGACCCAGTCAGGCTGTAAAGCCATACCACCACGCTTTCGCCATTGCCTCCTTCGTTATTCAGCAGGGTGCACCACGTGCAAGTGAGGTTGGCTTGGCTGTCTCAAGTCTCATATGTTATTTGACACCCCTTACACCCCGGACTCGCTCCATCGTCACGCGTGCGAGGTTGATTTTTGGATGTTCTGCGAGTTCTATGCACGATCTCGCTTTCCCTGCGCGACGTTGCGCTACATAACACCGCCTCTTCCGGACCGATTATGGAATGGAAGAAGAAGCAAAAGGCCCTTTTCAGGGCCAGCCAGAACCAGGCATCAGACTCAGACGCCCCTTCGTCACAATCAGGACGAAGATCAATAAGCCCGTCTTCAGACGACGACGACGCGAAGAACACCACCTACCAATATGAACACCGCAGTGCCGCAGCATCGCCACCACTGCAAACGCTATCACCAGCACCGCCCTCGGGACCCGAGGAGGAGCCACAGAGGCCGCCCGGCGAGCCGTCCCCGCAGACAGAGGCGTACGAGAGTGATTTAACCACTCTCGCCCAGCTAATATTAGATGGGGTCCTGTCGGTGGGGATGTCCCGCTGGATGGCACTGTATGTGCGACTCCAAGAGGCCTACATGAGCGGAACCAGACCCACGACGAACGACACAACGTCTCTCATAGCCACAGCCACAGGAAATTTGACTGTCCCACCGATTCCAGAAAGCCAGGCTAGCCCGCTCGGTAGAGCGCTGCGTCGGAAACGCAAATTGCAAATTGTGCAAAGTGAACAATCTCCCGAAACCCGGTCACCAGACCAGAAAAAACCCCGGACGGTCGAACCCGCGCAAAGGTTTCCGCCTCGCGCGAAACAATCAGCGGCCCAGGTGTCCGTAACACCTAAGCCAGCTCCGCCGCGTAAGGCCGCCCGGGCGCAGCCTCCGAGTGCGATCGATTCACCCATGAAAAACAAAAGAGACAAGGATATGCCGAAGTCGAGCGCTATACCCGCCGTAAGCCGGGGGGCGCCACTTACGACTGTACCCAAAAGACAGCCCACGGAACCCCAAAACGCTTCGAAGTTACGCGCTATACCCGCCGAGAGCCGGAGGGCGCCACTTACTAAGACAACTTCCCAACGGAGAACGCCTACCGCCATACCCGCCGAGAGCCGGAGGGCGCCACTTACCAAGACAACTTCTCAACGGACAACGCCTACGGAACCGCAAACAAGAAAGCCTACAAAAACTGAGACTGCAGCTAGACCCGCAGAGACTCCCGGGGCGCCACAAGCGCGTGCACCCACGCAAACGCAGGCATCTTACGCCGCGATAGCGGCGACCCCGTCGACATCGACTGCCCAACCCGCCGTAATAAACAAGAATAGCGGCCGGCGCTGCCCGCCGATTATTGCTGAGGGCCTGCCCAACTGGCCAGAGCTCCTCCAACGATTGGCGGCTAAGCTGGGGCGCGGACCGAATGTCTACGCATACGGCGAAGGGGTGCGCTTCCTACCAATGGATATGGAAGAATACGCAACAACCTATGAATTCCTGAAAGAAACAGAGGGCGTGAGCTGGTTCGCCTACTCACCGCCCTCAGAGAAAAACTTAAAAATCGCCATTCGCGGCCTCCCAGCTCAGACTAACCCCGAGTTGATCACCAAAGCCCTCCGAGAGAAGGGTTTTGAAGTAGATTATTCCTGTATAATAAAAGGAAGGGTAGGAAGAGGGTGCATCTTCCACTCTTCCCTGAAGAGAACGCCTGGCCTCACTCCGGCCATATATAACATAGGAGAGCTCCTTCTCATGAAGGTCACAGTTGAAGCCTGGCGAGGCAAGAGGGGGCCGGCACAATGCCATAGATGTCAGCAATTCCGGCACTCCTCTTTCCATTGCTACAGACCAATAGCCTGCGTGAGGTGCGGAGGACCGCACTTCGCGAAAGAGTGCGATCGCCCTAGAGAGGAGCCGGCGTCCTGCGTCAATTGCGGGGGGCCACATCCCTCTAACAGCATCCGCAACTGTCCTGTGTTCCGTCGCGAGACGCGCAACCGCCGTGCGGGAACCGCGGCCCGGTCGGGTGACGCCGGGCGCAGGACGCAACACAGGACGGATGCCCCACAGATGGTCGAGACAACGGCGGGGGGGAGCCTGATGGCCCCCGCCAACAATCCCATCCCGAGAACCCGGAATCAGAAGAAGAACCAGCATAAGAAGACCTATAAAGCGGTGGAGGCGCCCCAGCCGCCCCCCCCCCCAATAGAAAGGAGACCCTTTTAGTAAATATTGACATCAGTAGAGACACCCGAAGTAAGAAGGAGAAGCCTGAGAGCCTCATAGGCTCTACAAAAAGACAGAAGCCACAATAGTCACCAATAGAACGAACGACAGCCACGCATAAACGATTACACTACATCACTAGACAACCCCGGTAACGAATGAACGCCACAAACGGCGATTGCGCCAAGAGACGAACCAGAGGGATGCTATGCACAAGCATACCACCCCGAACATGAGACGCCCCCACCGCTGTGGGGGCCGATTGAAACTTCAGCCAGAGGGGTTTCCCTGACGCTGACTCCCCGCGCACCCCAAGGGGCGCGCGAGAGGACTTACACGTTTACACCCCAAGACTTACTGCATTCGGATGATTTTATTAGTCACTGTTTTTTTACATTAGGTTCCACGGGAACGGAATCGCGTGTACAGCTAGTATGTAATATTATACAGAATAATCTCGACACCACGCTCAGTAGCTACATCCGCGGTGGATCTTGCGGTTTAAATCACAGTAGCATTGAACAATCTTACTCGTCTATCACTTTTGTAACATAATATACCTTTTCACAGATTGTCCCGATACGTGCTGAGCCAAAACTCTTCGACAGCTACTACAATGGGTGCTGTAACGGTACGCTCTGGCCGCTGTTCCACTCTATGCCGGACCGAGCCACTTTCATCGCGGACCACTGGAAGGCTTACGTGAAGATAAATGAAGAATTCGCAGAGAAAAGTGTCCACGCCCTGAATCTACTCAAAGAAAACAAAGAAAAGAATCCATCCTCCGCACCGATCATCTGGGTACATGATTACCACCTCATGTTGGCAGCTAATTGGATCAGACAGGTAATACAAATATATTTTTATAGTGAAATATGTTTAAATGGGGTTTTTTTGTAACCAACCTTCTAGATTATTACTGCTATTGTCAAGTAAAGCAGTAACATTATGAGCATCTTGTGATAGTTTCAATATAACAAGATGGTGGCCTCCTTGTTGGAGAACTTTCCATGGAGTTTTTGTGGCATCTCAGAATTCATGCTCCGTGGTTTTATTTAACATCTACCTCAATGATGCACAGAAACCAAACTATATTACGTAAATGGTAAAATACTACCAGTATTACAAAGTATGGAGTCAAATAATATAAGATTATGTATTCAATGTATACTCCATGACGTGCGAGATTAAGATCCCGCCAAAAACTCCCTAAATGTGGTTGATGAGTAGCTAAATGAGTTTATTGATGTCAGAGTAACGGAAGCGTAACAGTTATAGTCAGTTACCGCAGTTTCCGTTACCACAAACATTTATAAATAAATTAAAGAACTCTGTTCTTTAAACATCTTTGCAACAACGATGGTACAGTATTAAAATAATGACGTCATCATCATAGATGACGTCATCTTTATCATTTATTTGTTCAATCATTTAGTCTAATGATCGACATGAGAATACCCAATGCTGTGGTTGCCGGTTAACGTACTCAATCAATAATAGCCAGTACGAACCTCCGACAATCCCGCTACGAAATACATATACGAATTATTTACATATATATTTCACTAACTCATGTACGTATGAATATGTTGCTAGGTTAAGTTAGCTCGGCAGCTCCTGTTCCCCGGCCTATGGGTGATTGAAGGCACCATGGGGTTTTAGTCCGTGCAAGTCGGACATACCCCACGCTCAGCTGCCCGGCTAGGGTGGGAATCCGAAGGGATTCGCGTTTTTACATAACTTAGGCAAGAACCCAAACCGAAGTGTGCCGAATATCCTAGCTAGTTGTCAAAATAAGCGAGCGTCTTAAGCGCTCGCCTTAGTAGTCCGGCGAAGCTGTTAAGGCCTTGCTAGGCCGATAGCGAAGTCAGTTCGAAAAACGAACCTCTGACAATAATACAAACACTTGGTTAATACAGTACGACCGCTAATTCAATCAAATTCATGAAAATCAGTAGAACACTTCATATACAAGTTCTTATAAAAATGTAAAAACATATTTCTTCGAAATTCTCTACTAAAATTGCACATTCCGATTTATTATATTTCTATTGTGATACATGTCGCCAATTTCTCTTCAGAGAGCTGAGGAAGATGATCTTAAATGCAAACTGGCATTCTTTTTGCACATACCGTTTCCACCTTGGGATATATTCAGACTGCTGCCGTGGTCTGACGAAGTGTTACAAGGCATACTCGGTAAGTTTATATTCAATCTATACTAATCTCCACTAATATTATAAAGCTGAAGAGTTTGTTTGCTTGAACGCGCTAATCTCAGGAACTACTAGTCCGATTTGAAAAATCCTTTCAGCGTTAGATAGCTCATTCATCGAGAAAGGCTATATATCATCACGCAAGGACCAACAAGAGCTACAACAAACGAATAATGTTTCAAAATTGTTTTATTTTCTTTTGGGAGCTTCCTCTGCGTTTTGCCGTTAGCCCAAAGTAATTACTCCACGCGGACAAAGTCGTGGCCAGCAACTAGTCCTTATATAAACGGCTGGTGGTAGAGCCACGCTGTAGTTATTAGTAGTTTCAGCATGAATGGGCGGCTCGCTCGGGGTAGTACCACCCTCTCACAGAACTCCGACGTGTAGTAACAGTGCTTGCATTGTTGCGTTTCGTTCGGTCAGTGAGAACGCCGGAGGCCCACCTCCTTTGCTTGCGCCACTTGCGACTCTCCTGGTGTTGCTAGTGTCTATGGACGGTGGTGATCACTTAACCTCAGGTGACCCACCTGTTCGTGTGCCTGCTTTTGATATAAAAAAAACGGCAACAGTCACAATCAAAGGCATTTTTTTAAACCAAATGTTTATTCAAAATAAGATGATCATCACAATAGCTGTTGGCAATAAGTTCATGGTTATATTGATTAGAGGTAATAAAACTGTTGATAACTAGGACAGTCGTAGTTCCCCTGAAGAACTACCTAATACCTTTGTATTCCGGGTATATACACTTGAGTTACAAGTATTAACTAATTGTATACTGGTTTTTGGTAGTCATTATTGAGTATCTATTAATAAGAAAATTCCTTACCTGCTTTAAAAATAGTGGCTTGGAAAGAATGTAGTGAAGACAAAAAAAAATACTTTTTTGGTTAAGGATATTTGTTTTATGTCATTAGGAGGCAATGTTTAGATAAAATAACTACATTTTTGAGACACTTATTAAATTCTCTATCTATAAAAATGTATTCTCTAGGTTATAAAACAGATAAAAAAAATTAGTTACGATAGGCACAACTATTGTCACCACAAATTTAAGACTATATTTTCTAAAAGGTTACCCTTAGCATAACTTTGTTGGGTTGATAAATAAATAGTACTAGTAAATAAAACTTTAATTATGATTTTTTTTTATTCATAGGAGGTAAACGAACAGGTGGCTCAACTGATGTTAAGTGATCACCACTGTCCATAGACACTTGCAACACCAGAGGAGTCGCAAGTGCGTTGCCACCCTGTGTTTGGGGGAGGGGTGGTGAGGAAGGTGGGAGGAGGGGAGGTGGGTTATCCGGCGCTCTCACTGACCGAACGAAACGCAACAATGCAAGCACTGTTACTTCACGTCTGTTTTCTATGAGTGGGTGGTAGTACCCCGGGCGAGCCGTCCCATTCATGTTGAAACCAATAATAGCTTCAGCGTGGCTCTACAACCTATAAAAAGATAAGATGATAAGTGTTTTACATAAAATATATATATGTATATTTTGGTCTACAGGCTGTGATATGGTCGGATTTCATATAACGGATTACTGTTTGAACTTTATCGATTGTTGCCAAAGAAACTTGGGATGTCGTGTCGATAGAAAGAATCTACTTGTCGAGTTGGGAGGCCGAACCATTTGTGTTCGTCCATTACCGATCGGCGTACCATACGATAGGTTCGTGCAATTGGCACAGAACGCGAAACCGGTGCTCTCTACAAACCAAAAAGTCATATTGGGAGTCGACAGACTCGACTATACCAAGGGATTAGTGCACAGACTGAAGGCTTTCGAGAGACTGTTGGAAAAGCACCCGGAGCATATTGAAAAAGTGGTACTACTGCAGATCTCTGTACCGTCTAGAACGGACGTGAAGGAATATCAGGATCTAAAGGAAGAGATGGACCAACTTGTTGGTAGAATAAACGGTAGATTTACGACACCGAACTGGTCCCCTATTAGGTAAGCCTGAATAATTTTAACGAATTCTTTATAATTCGTTACATTTAAAAATGAGCTAAATCCAATTTTACTCGTTCATATAACATGTTTGATTTTTTTAAGATTTTCCGCTTTTACACACCGAAAAAGAAGTTCCAATTATGCCGTTCATAAGGTTTTTAGTATTTTTTAATGATATTAATATTGTACATGTACAAAATTTTAAAATCTTAAAAAATAACGTTAAATGTCAGGAACGGCTAAAATTCTTTCGAATTCGATTCTTCAAATGTTGTATAATAATGATACTTGATAATTATTTTCGAAGTTTCGAGTTTCCAGGGTTGAGTTTTTGTGATGAAAAAAAGAAACGTGTTTACTTTCATCTGATATTCTGACATTTCTACACTGCTCGTAAAAATTACTTCATATTTACGGAAACCCCCTTTCTCTCCCACGTGAGATTTAGTCAGAATCGGCTTGAAAACCCCTAATCCCCTCGTGTAATTAATGGACGACCCTTAGGTATATTTACTATTATTTATGTGTACTTATATTAATATAGTATTAGTACAAACTTCATGAAAGAATCCAATATGTTTCCTAATTTCTAATTTTACCTACACTTTCGCATAAAAATTGAATCGGTTTTTTTTAAATACAATAATGTTGAATGTAGATATATTTACGGTTGCGTGGGTCAAGAGGAGCTGGCAGCGTTCTACAGAGACGCGGCGGTCGCGTTGGTGACCCCGCTTAGGGATGGTATGAATCTCGTCGCGAAAGAGTTCGTCGCCTGCCAGATCAACAAGCCCCCTGGAGTATTAATATTGTCACCATTCGCCGGCGCTGGGGAGATGATGCACGAAGCACTCATCTGCAATCCATATGAAATTGATGAATCCGCCGAAGTTATTCACAGGTAAATAAATACAATCCTTATGCTAAAAATGCTAAGAGACCCACTTCAGGGCCATACATCTCTTCCCGAAGGAAGATATCAATATAATCACCACGCTAGCTCGCGGCGTATTAGCAACTTTTATATTTTTCCCAAATACTGTGGTACTACAACAACATTTCTTAGGCTCAGGTTTCCACACGATGTTTTCCTTCACCGTCAGCCGATAGTTTTTTTTTTTATCATAGGGGGCAAACGACCGTGTGGGTCACCTGATGTTAGGTGATCACCACCATCCATAGACACTTGCAACACCAGGGGAGTCGCAAGTGCGTTGCCAGCCTGTGTTTGGGGGAAGAAGGAGGAAGGAGAGGAGAGATGGGCCTCCGGCGCTCTCACTGACCGAACGAAACGCAACAATGCAAGTACTGTTAGTTTACGTGGGTGTTTCTGTGGGTCGGGTGGTACTACCCCGGGCGAGCCGACCCACTCATGCTGAAACCAGTTATAGATTCAGCGTGGCTCTACACCACATACTAAAGTGTTAGTGTTACCAATTTAAATTAGTAAATATACGCGAATTCTGTAAAATTCGTTCTAACAGGCCAGGTGCTCTGTTAGGAGGCTATCACTGTTTGTCTTTAAAAAAAATACACAATTGCACTAACTAGATATGTATATATTTAAAAAAAAGGTTTACATTGACAGACTGACTACCAAATTTTGTTAAACGGCTAGAATTTTACTCCGCGAGGTATCAATCTTAACTGACTTAACTTATGGACCTTTTATAATGAATTTAGTTTGGCACAAAAACATTAGAGTAAGTGATTAGCTGGAACTTAGTAGCACCTGGGAAACTATAGAGTTCCCACGCATAAAGGGATGCGGAATTTTAATTACCACTGGAAGCAGTGAAAGATCACTCTTGTTTTTTACTTATGATTTGATGATTAGTGAAAACACTCAGTCGCATTCAGTGTGCTGTCGTTCGTGGCTACATTATAGCGCGTAAAGACACTTAATGTCGTGTCAGTAACTAAAAAAACCCGCCTCACAAACGCACCAGGAATAGCTGTCTTCGGCCTTAGGTGAGCACTTTATAGTTCCGCTAGTTATTCTCACCCGTACACTCACAAACCTAATTACTCACAAACAACACTCAACACACACAAACCTAACTCACCAGAATTGAAAAAAAAATGTCAAAGTGCTAAATTGCACATGTAATGAAACAGCGGCATATGCTAAGACGCTGAGTGCGCTTTATGGGCATAGTAATAAGAGTTATAACAGTTCGATACCTACGGACATCGAATTGATATTCGGTAGTCCGGTGAAGCTGTTAAGACCTTGCTATGTCAATACCGTAGTCAATTCGAAGAAAAAAATCGAATTGTTATTCCCATCCGATCATCACACCTATTGTCTACACTATACTATGTCTATACTTATATTATAAAGAGGTAAAGTTTGTGAGTTTGTGACGTTGTAGGGGTTGTGATGTTGTAATCTCAGGAACTACTGGTCAAATTTGAAAAATTCTTTCAGTGTTATATAGCTCATTTATCGAGGAAGGTCATTACGCTAAGACCAATAGGCACGGAGCACTAATGAGGAATGTTTCAAAATCGTTTTTTTTTTCCTTTTGAGAGCTTCCGCTGCGTGTTAGCGTTAGCCCAAAGTAGCTATTCGAAGCGGACGAAGCTCGTACTACTATATATTCTATGTTTTGCAGAGCGTTAATAATGCCGGAGGACGAGAGAATAGTCCGTATGAATCATTTAAGACGGCGGGAACAGCTGAATGATGTTGACAGTTGGATGAAGGCTTTTCTCAAAGCGATGGACTCCTTAGAAGAGGAAGCTGATGACATCGGTGCTACATCCATGCAGCCAGTCACTATTGATGACTTTGACGAGTACCTTTCCAAGTATGTACGAATTAATTCAACCTTTTTGCAGAACTTTTATTATGCGTAAATACATGTTTTTCCATACATATAATAAGAACGTAAGTATAAGGTGTCTGTATTTTTTAGATTTTTGTGAAAAACATTTTTTCAGGTGTCTATTTCAAGTAGTAAAATACATTTCAATCATTTTTAGAAATGTTTATCTATCTATCTGTTTGTTAGAGCAAGTAACTAAAGTACTGTGTACACGATTTTTTTTTATGTCATAAGTGGCAAACGAACAGGTGGGTCACCTGATCTTAAGTGATCACCACCGTCCATGGATACTTAAAATTCGTTCTAACAGGCCAGGTGCTCTGTTAGGAGGCTATCACTGTTTGTCTTTAAAAAAAATACACAATTGCACTAACTAGATATGTATATATTTAAAAAAAAGGTTTACATTGACAGACTGACTACCAAATTTTGTTAAACGGCTAGAATTTTACTCCGCGAGGTATCAATCTTAACTGACTTAACTTATGGACCTTTTATAATGAATTTAGTTTGGCACAAAAACATTAGAGTAAGTGATTAGCTGGAACTTAGTAGCACCTGGGAAACTATAGAGTTCCCACGCATAAAGGGATGCGGAATTTTAATTACCACTGGAAGCAGTGAAAGATCACTCTTGTTTTTTACTTATGATTTGATGATTAGTGAAAACACTCAGTCGCATTCAGTGTGCTGTCGTTCGTGGCTACATTATAGCGCGTAAAGACACTTAATGTCGTGTCAGTAACTAAAAAAACCCGCCTCACAAACGCACCAGGAATAGCTGTCTTCGGCCTTAGGTGAGCACTTTATAGTTCCGCTAGTTATTCTCACCCGTACACTCACAAACCTAATTACTCACAAACAACACTCAACACACACAAACCTAACTCACCAGAATTGAAAAAAAAATGTCAAAGTGCTAAATTGCACATGTAATGAAACAGCGGCATATGCTAAGACGCTGAGTGCGCTTTATGGGCATAGTAATAAGAGTTATAACAGTTCGATACCTACGGACATCGAATTGATATTCGGTAGTCCGGTGAAGCTGTTAAGACCTTGCTATGTCAATACCGTAGTCAATTCGAAGAAAAAAATCGAATTGTTATTCCCATCCGATCATCACACCTATTGTCTACACTATACTATGTCTATACTTATATTATAAAGAGGTAAAGTTTGTGAGTTTGTGACGTTGTAGGGGTTGTGATGTTGTAATCTCAGGAACTACTGGTCAAATTTGAAAAATTCTTTCAGTGTTATATAGCTCATTTATCGAGGAAGGTCATTACGCTAAGACCAATAGGCACGGAGCACTAATGAGGAATGTTTCAAAATCGTTTTTTTTTTCCTTTTGAGAGCTTCCGCTGCGTGTTAGCGTTAGCCCAAAGTAGCTATTCGAAGCGGACGAAGCTCGTACTACTATATATTCTATGTTTTGCAGAGCGTTAATAATGCCGGAGGACGAGAGAATAGTCCGTATGAATCATTTAAGACGGCGGGAACAGCTGAATGATGTTGACAGTTGGATGAAGGCTTTTCTCAAAGCGATGGACTCCTTAGAAGAGGAAGCTGATGACATCGGTGCTACATCCATGCAGCCAGTCACTATTGATGACTTTGACGAGTACCTTTCCAAGTATGTACGAATTAATTCAACCTTTTTGCAGAACTTTTATTATGCGTAAATACATGTTTTTCCATACATATAATAAGAACGTAAGTATAAGGTGTCTGTATTTTTTAGATTTTTGTGAAAAACATTTTTTCAGGTGTCTATTTCAAGTAGTAAAATACATTTCAATCATTTTTAGAAATGTTTATCTATCTATCTGTTTGTTAGAGCAAGTAACTAAAGTACTGTGTACACGATTTTTTTTTATGTCATAAGTGGCAAACGAACAGGTGGGTCACCTGATCTTAAGTGATCACCACCGTCCATGGATACTAACAGCACCAGAGGAGTCGCAAGTGCGTTGCCACCCTTTGGGGGAAGGGATTAGGGGAGGGAGAGGGAGAAGAGGTGAGGGGAGGTGGGACTCCGGCGCTCTCACTGACCAAACGAAACGCAACAATGCAAGCACTGTTACTTCACGACGGTTTTCTATGAGAGGGTGGTACTACCCCGGGCGAGCCAACCCATTCATGCTGAAACCAGTAATAGTTTCAGCGTGGCTCTACCACCATTACAAAAATAAAACCTCACCGAGAAAATCATGAAGTATATCCTCGAGTAAATTTAGTCGTGGTTTCATTAGAATCGGTTAACTCTATCAAAAACTATCGTAAGTTTAATAACGACGCGACTTAAGTACCTACGACAGAAAGGGTAGATAAGTAAATGGACTTAATATACTCAGATGATTTTTTTAACAATAGTATACTTTTTTACAATAGGTTCCACGCCTATGTAGTTGTGGACACAGCTAGTGAATTATAATTCCGTGTCTTTATTTATTTATTTTAAGGAGATTGCAGATTATTACTGCCTTTGTCGAACAGGTAATCATATTATCAAAATCAAAATACTCTTTGTTCAATTTAGGCTCTGAGAAGGCACTTATGAACGTCAAAACTACCACCGGTTTGGAAAACAACCGAGTCATCGAGAAGAACCGGCAAGAAACTCGATCTGGCTTATCTTTTCATAGTAACTAACATATTATTACAAGTGTCTTGAGATAATTTCAATGCTCTAACAAGATGGTGGCCCCCTTGTTAGCACTTTCCATGCTCCATGTTATTATTTCCCACTCCCTTCACTTTTGCACAATAACCAAACTATATTACGTAAAACACCACCAATTTTACACAATATAGAGTCAAGTAACACAAGATTATGAATAAAATATAAAATCCACTACATGACAGACCAAGACCCCGCCAAAAACTCAATTCCTATCTTCTTCCATTCCATTTTTGGCAATCAGTCTTCTAGTAGACTATTACCGCCATTGTCAAGTGAGTATCGATATTATAAGGTTCTTGATAAAATGTCAATGAACTAACAAGATGGTGGCCATCTTGTTAGAACTTTCCATGGAGTTTTTGTGGATATCAGAATTCATGGTCCGTGGTATTATTTTCCATTCACTTCACTTATGCACAATAAACAAACTATATTACATAAATACCACCAATTTTACACAATATAGAGTCAAGTAACACAAGATTATGAATAAAATATAAAATCCACTACATGACAGACCAAGACCCCGCCAAAAACTCAATTCCTATCTTCTTCCATTCCATTTTTGGCAATCAGTCTTCTAGTAGACTATTACCGCCATTGTCAAGTGAGTATCGATATTATAAGGTTCTTGATAAAATGTCAATGAACTAACAAGATGGTGGCCATCTTGTTAGAACTTTCCATGGAGTTTTTGTGGATCTCAGAATTCATGGTCCGTGGTATTATTTTCCATTCACTTCACTTATGCACAATAAACAAACTATATTACATAAATACCACCAATTTTACACAATATAGAGTCAAGTAACACAAGATTATGAATAAAAAATAAAATCCACTACATGACAGACCAAGACCCCGCCAAAAACTCAATTCCTATCTTCTTCCATTCCATTTTTGGCAATCAGTCTTCTAGTAGACTATTACCGCCATTGTCAAGTGAGTATCGATATTATAAGGTTCTTGATAAAATGTCAATGAACTAACAAGATGGTGGCCATCTTGTTAGAACTTTCCATGGAGTTTTTGTGGATATCAGAATTCATGGTCCGTGGTATTATTTTCCATTCACTTCACTTATGCACAATAAACAAACTATATTACATAAATACCACCAATTTTACACAATATAGAGTCAAGTAACACAAGATTATGAATAAAAAATAAAATCCACTACACATGACAGACCAAGATCCCGCCAAAAACTAAAAATTCCTATCTTTTATTCACGTTAACCCTTCTGCTGATTAAAAACAAGTGACAAATGACAAAAGCATGCTATAAACCAAGAATGTGAACTTATCTCTATACTTCTGATTTCAGTCTCGCTATTTGTAAAATAGTCTTTTTGGATGAACCCTTCGGCTGTTTTTTTAAGACGCACAACTCAAAATGGCGGATCACATTTTCAAATTTATAGGCAATTTATTAAGATTATATATTTTTTTTTTTACAAAAAACTACTTTTTGTGACTTAAATATAAAGGTTAGACATATTCTGTCGCTGACATTTTTGTAGGATTATCAAGCTCTACAACTTTTCTCTGGATCTCATTCATATATCAACAACATTTTCGTTCGACCGTTTTTTCTCCGACTTTGCAAATCATACTTCAACAAAAAAGTCTTTTCATTTTTCGAGTTAATATACAGCCTATGACACTCAAAAATAACGTGGCTATCTGTTGATAAAATAATTTTCAAAATCGGTTTAGTAGATCCAGATATTACCCCCTACAACGTCACAAAATCCTAAACTTTAACTCTTTATAATATTAGTATAGATAAATAGGCCTTAGGGAAACGGTTAAAAGATCTCCCTCCTCTGTTTCTTAGCCGATTTTCTTCATTATTTTTTTAAATTTTGTTACTATTGGTGAGCTTTGTTATCTATAAAAAATGTGTTTTTTTTTCTCTATGGTATAATAAGTTCGTCCACTTCACGATCACTTGTATAGATAAATTGGCATGTATATGAAACAATTTCAATATTTCCAGGTATATCGGATACACGCAAAAGTTGGCTCTTCTCCTAGACTATGACGGTACCCTGTCTCCGATCGCCCCGCACCCTGATCTGGCGACGCTCCCTCTGGAGACCAAACATACGCTGCAGAGGCTCTCCAACATGTCCGATGTCTACATTGCTATTGTATCGGGACGTAACGTTGAAAACGTAAAGAAAATGGTAAGCGAAATCATTTTAAATTATCTACATATCTATTTAAATATATAAAAATCCAGTGTCATGATGTTTATCCACGATGAACAGCAAAACTAATCAATATTCATGAAATGTTGGCATTTATGTATAATTTGGTTCAACTCGAGGGGCAGGATAACTTATATTTTGATTAATGGCCTCTACATTTTTTAATTACAAATTAAATAATTGTCAATGTTGATTATTGTTATTAATTGTAAGTTCAAAAGTCTGGAACAGATGGCGCTTTAAATTAGTTTGGTGACAGAAAACTGTAGGACCGACTGTTATAGATATCTCATAGATGGCGCCACGTTTTAATTTTGAATTTGTTTTTGAACTCCAGTTTATTTTATGGTGCACGTGTTTTATTTATGTTTATGTAGAAACATTTAATAATTGAGCCACAACAACGTGTGGCCGGGTCAGCTAATATATAAAGAACAACAGACAGACTGACCGACATATCAACGCACAGCCCGAACTACGGGAACTAGAGCCGTCAAAATGTCCATACACGTTCCTTTTACATTGTAGGTGATGAGTATGGTAGCATTTTTGAAATTCAACCCTTAAGGTGGTGTAAAAGGGGATGAAAGTTTGCATGAAAATTCGACATTTTTTCCGTTAGAGAGTTACCTACTTATATTTTTATATAAGTGTATAGATATAAAATAAGAGTAGAAAATAATTACAGCATAGTTAGTACGTGTACTAAATCGCGACAAATTGCTAGTATCTTTTATATCGAGGATGGAAAAGCTAATTAACTAATAACTAACAAACAAAGCCTCTCAGCCTTTGCAAGACACGCTCTTTCATGCGTGATTGGAGTGCTCAGGATTGAACACGGGAAAGCGTATATACGATATATACAAATTCACAAGTGATTGTTATTGTTTGTCTTATACCCGTGCTCTCTTTCCAGCGTGAAAACGTTTCACGCGGGTGTAAACGTGCCGTGTAAAAACATCTAATGGCTTATTAGTAAATTAATATTCAATTATAATTACGCCTTCAAATCCAATAAAAATACATTTATTAATTTATATAGAAAATATGCCACAATAATAATGTTACTGGAGTCACGTACCTACGTGTGGCTTCATCGTTCAGTGAATACAACTTATGCTGCAGAGTTGATTTTGCTGCAATATGTGTTACGTGTATGAAATATTATTTTCAATTATTCAATACTGTGCTATGTTGCGGACACGGGAACAACACTGCAAAAGTCTTTTTATAAGAGACCCTAATGTCAAAGGTTCGTTTAGTGAACAATGACGTCACATTTTCTGATACATTTAATTTTTTCTTAGAACACAATAATTTATTATATGAATTCCATAGTGTAGTATACATTGCTCAAACGAAGCTTGTATTAATTTTTGAATATACCATATACTTAAGTCACAAAAATTAAATGTATCCAGCTTACAGGGTACAACGAGTGTATCCAGAACAAAGCCGCATCACATCCATGTTTATAAGGAACTCAGACCACCATAAAATAAAACTAAATACAAAACTATACTGAAATAAAATATAATTAAAAATGTTTAAACATGTAATGCAACGAA
The DNA here is from genome assembly GCA_015888305.1 of Antheraea pernyi. Lineage (NCBI taxonomy): Eukaryota > Metazoa > Arthropoda > Insecta > Lepidoptera > Saturniidae > Antheraea > Antheraea pernyi. The sequence goes on from MU158981.1 coordinate 412,798, forward strand.
CGTTATGTAACTTTTTTCATAAATATTTTATGTAATCCAAGAGTTCATAGGCGAATCGTTGCCGGATTCAGTAAGGCAAGGTTATCGCTGACATTGGACTTAATATCTTTAACTTTATTGCAAAAATCATATGCTTCATAAAAACATGCGAATTTTATAAACGATAATACGTAAAACGATTGGACAGATCGTGTCACAGTTTATCTTATTTATTTATTCGTTTTCGCATATCATAGCGCAAATTGGCGAAGACGTCATTTCTTTTAATAATGATGTAATTATTTATATGTGAGATATAAACAAAAACATAATGTTAGATAATATCAGAAAAATAGTTGTGAAAAATGGCGCGCGGAATTTTTTCCCGTTGTCGCGGACGTGCTAACAAACAGCCTAGAAATAAAAATAGAATAAACTGAACATTTTGGTACTTATAACATAAATTAATGTTATTTTCTGGCAAACACAAACCATACAATTTTTATTAATCATATATATTGTCATTAATGAATGCAGTTTATTTAATTACTAAAAAGGTTAACATTTTGTTAAGCAAAAAACTCTTTAGATTAAAAAAAAGTAAAAAGTACGTATATTTTATAAGGGTTTTAAATGTTTTAAAGGGTACTTTACAGATAAGTATGTTGTAAAAGATATGTTATTTTTGTAATTTACATCCATGAATAGATATAATTGAAATTATGACAATTGCCAAATGATAACGCTGAAGCGGTCAATACAAAAAGATTGTTTTATTTATATTTTTGTATGAAATTCGCAGTATATTTGTATACATAAAATAAAACCACGTAATGGCGGCAAACATTAATATTATGCAAAAGATTAACTTGAAAATAATGTTAGGTTATTAATACCTCGATTTAAGTCTTCTATTGTTCTGAAAATCATCTTGAAATTGGTTAAGTCGTGTAGACAGACGAACAATTCAAAAGCAATATGTCAGATATAATCTATATTCTTCATCTTTATTTTCTTAGTATTTTTATATCACAAACTCGGGACATCTATAATTGTATTATGTGTATAGACTATTATTCTTCAAATTATTTTTGCTTATCAAACTACATACATAATTAAAAGCAAGTAATTAAACCGGAAAAAACCTGATATTTATCATATTAATGGAGAATCTTAACAAAACAGTTATTCTAAAAATAACGAAATTGATAATAAACAAAAAATCTTAACGTCATATACATTAATCAAGAATTCCTTGTAACGTTGTTCAATTAAGAAGATGTTCCTATATGATTACGTATGAACCTCTAAGAGAATGAATGGCTTTAGTAAAATTATTATACTTTATCTGATGATTAGCGCGTTGTAAGACGCGGGGTAAGAAAAGACAGTCGTGTTCCAATGACATATATGGTATGGTGACAATCGTAAAGCAGTTATTACACTGAATACGCGTTATTGAGTTTGGTATTTTTTACATATTACCTGTAAGTAAAATTATCACTACATGTGTATATATAAAACAAAATGCTCTGCCACTTCTGTCTGTCTGTTCGCAATAAACTCAAAAACTACTGAACTGATTTTCAGTCGGTTTTCACAGGCTATATATGCTTTTTTTTCTCGAACTGGCTACGCTTTTGACCTAGCAATATATATGCAATATATGGCTTTATATGGATAAGCGGAGCACCAATAAAGAATGTTTAAAAACCGGGTTTTTTTTCTTTTGAGAGCTTGCGCTGCGTGTTAGCGTTGGTTCAAAGTAACTGTTCCACGCGGACAAAGTCGCGGGCAGAAACTAGTTTGAAATATAGATGGATATGTTTGGTTGGTGACTAAACATTTTATTTCATTTTATTGGATTAATGGGCTTATTTTATTTTTTTATTCATTTGATATATTTTTTTCAATTAGCAGTCAGCGAAACTTGGTCGCGTTCGCTTAAGCACAATAATATAATGCCAGTCCATACTTAATGTAGTGTTCAAACATAACGTAACGACAAACATTCACATGTACCTTCACGAACCGGGTTAATACATTATCAAGGATTTTAGGCACGCGGGCAACTTCATACTTTATAAATATTTTTGTTTAAAAACAACGATAATATCAGTCAGAGTTCAACATGATAGCGCGGACCTTGTTATTGCAAAGCTAGTTACGCTCCACGACTTGCTCCTTTGTTCAATTTTCATGTTTGAACGTCATAAGTGAGTTTATCAACACCGCTTGTCTTGTAAATAATATTTATCATAGAGATTGTATATTTATTAAAAATGCCCGTGAGATACGTGACACCGAAAGTGTATGCAATCTAAACATGAAAAATTTGTTTAAATGTCTATGGTTAAGATAAAGGATAGGTACTACCGTGTTATTACAAAAAAGTTAAATACGTATTGAATGAATACATGCTTTAAAAAAGTTTGGGTACTTTCGTATTAAATGCACCGCGCTCGCCGACCGCTACCGAGGCAAGTTCGCGTTATCCTTTTTCGCACATCACACCTAACCTAACCAAAGCAATATAAAAGAGCAAGATGTCGAAACGTTGGGCGAGCGCAGTGCATTTAATACGAAAGTACCCAAACTTTTTTAAAGCAAGTATTCAATACGTATTTAACTTTTTGTAATAACACCGTATTTATCTTGTTTAAAACTGATGTTTATTTTCCAAAGCAACTAAGCTATGACGCTCTACGTATCTTCAAATACCTATAGCGAGCCTGAGTTTTCCGTGAAGGAAAACAGCCTGATGATGTTATATAGTTTTTTTTAATACTTTATAGGTTTTAGTATTTGATCACAATCTCATCTACTGTTAAACACGCTAAGCTTAGAGGGAATAGCTCTCACGCTTAGCTGCCAGAGCACACCAACGGGTACTTGGCGACAGCTTTTCAAATTGAGGGTGGTAGCTACCTAGGCGGATTTCGAAAAATCCGGACGATGCTATCTATGGTTTCACCAGAATAATTTGCTTCACCGAAAGCTCCCACTCCGTTGCTAGGATTCCAACCTGCATCCATTGACGCGGTGCCCGAACACACTAACAACTAAGCAGTCATCTTGAAAAAATCTGAAAACCTAGTGACTAACACAATGGAGTAAGAAAATACATAAGTGTATAAGCTAGTAGCTTGTTTTTTTTTAATAGTAGCACTGCAAAATGACTGCACTGTGCCTGATGGGAAGCACAGCACAATCCAAAAACAATGGCGCTGGCATGCCGGCCTGCGAAAAGCTGGATATGCACAGGCTGATCCCGAAACGCGACCGGCAAAAGCGAATCACTATGACGGGCTTTTTCGCCATATACATGGTGGTTGCGACCCAGTCAGGCTGTAAAACCCTAGCACCCCTCTTTCGCCATTTCCTCGTCCGTTATTCAGCAGGGTACACCACGTGCAGGTGAGGTTGGCTTGGATGTCTCAAGTCTTAGATGTTATTTGACACCCCTTACAACAATGCAGAAAAGGTTGTTGATACCCAACAATGGGACTATACTTGGTAACCCTATCCTTAAGTCCACAACGCAGAAATGTCAACATTGCTGTTCGAATCCAGTATACGCTATACTTAACTTTGTTACTTTTCAGTCGAATCTAGGTATGTTCTAACATTATATTTTTCTTATTGTTATATCCATAGGTGGGCATAGAAGGCATCACGTACGCCGGTAACCACGGGCTCGAGATCTTACACCCTGACGGAAGCAAGTTCGTCCATCCGATGCCAATGGAACTGCAGGACAAAGTTGTCGAACTCCTGAAATCGCTGCAGGAACAGGTATGTAATTATCTGCAAATTATTTGTAAATGTTGTCACCAGTCTAAATCAATCTCCAATTAAAATGGCTATATATGGCTATGACATGGGCTTGAAGTGACTGAAACGTGCTCTTCAAGGTCGGCAATACAACAGTGACGCTCTTGGTGTAACAGTTGTCCATAAGCGTCGGTAGCTATTTATCATCAGGGCCGTCTGCTTGTTTGCTGCCTTTTGGCATAACAAAAAAAATCTTTTCGTTATAGATCATTAAACAAACTTATATGAAAATTTTTATCGTAGAAAAGAGGAAAATATCTTTGCCACTAATGTATATTTCTAAAGGGAAACGAAGTTGTAATTTAATAGCATTAGTACTGTCATTATATTTGTTGTACATACAAACCTTGTTTGTTATTTATTGATTAATATGTTTACCTGGTTACCCAAAATAAAGATTTATTATTAAATGAAGAAGGTTTTACATTGCGGATATCCATCATTAAATATTATAGTGGACTTTACTTTGCAAAATAACGTCCGTGATATTTAGTTTATCATTATTAAAATGTTTACTTTGATTCAGAAAATCCGCTCATATCCAGCGACCACTTAATTTTATACGCTTGTAAGAAGGTCGAGACCTGTCCCCGATAATATTTTTAAATTGTAGTCTACTCAAGTAGTAATAATTTTAAATTAGGGTAGTCAGTAGAAATTCTAGCAAAAGTCTCAGCTGGGTGTAAACCGTGCTAGAGATATCAGGTCGATAACCTTTCCTTTGATAGCCCCGTCCTAGGGTGACCGCTATTCAGACCTTTAACCTCGCGAGCCCCGAGGTCCTATCAACATTAGGTACCACTTTAATACGTAATTTCACTCTGATTATATAAATTTATAGGTAAACAAATAATACATCGTTCATAACAATGTGAACAAATAGAGCTGATCACGTGTATAGTTATTTATAAAAAGAAAAAAACTATTCAAATATACGAGGTGTGTCCCATCGGTGCTTCCATATCCTAATGCAGTTCTGATAATCGGTTTTCGGAATGGTCATGAGTGCACGCGTCGCATTCGTTTCAACCGTCTCTCTGTCGTCAAACCGGTATCCTTTAAGCGGCATTTTTATTTTGGGAATAACCAATAGTCGCAGTAGGCTATGTCGGGACTGTACGGAGGCTGACGGAGTTGCACACTTCGATATTTTTCGGAGTTATCGCGCTCGAAGATCGGCCAGAACGCGGATTGCTAACAACACTCGTGCGACCGTCCTTGAACCGCTTGTACCATTATTTTATTTGAGTTATGTGCATAGCAACGTCTTGAAAGGCCTCCTCCATAATTTCGATGGTCTCTACACAACTCTTTCCAAGTTTGGAGCAAAACTTTATACAAATTCGTTCCGATCTCTCCGTCATTTTTAACGATAGGAAAATCCGACGAACCCGAAATCGGCAATGTATGTAAAGACACGCTGCGATCGAAATAACAAATCTCGTCGATGGCCATGACAGCCAATGACTTCGCGAAGAGTCACTTCTTACGCTCCTACTTCATAAAGATCAGTCGGACGTTTTGACCTGACTAATTAGGCGAGTGCTAAGGGCACTCAGCAGCTTGGCAACAAACTCAAGAGTGTCAGTGGCCGAACCTTGGCTTTGGTTGTTGCTTTGAATGAAACAACGCGAATCTCCCTAAACTAACCACACATATAGGAACTAGTGAAGGACACATGTGTACCAGCTTGCGAATTGAAGGTTATGTGATATGACACATAGGTATGCAAAGATGGAGCATGGGTGGAGAACAAGGGTGCGTTATTGACCTTCCACTTCAGAGAGACTCCGGTAGCAAAACGCGCTGCCCTTGCGGAACAAGCGCGCAAGCTCATCACAGCGGCCGGATTCACACCTGCGCCTGCGCACTGCGCGCTGGAGGCACGCCCGCCCGTCCAATGGGATAAAGGTACTATTTGTTTAAAGTAACCTCAATAAGTCAGAAACCTTCTATCTACCCTTCAAACCCCGACACCTCTATTATTTGAAATCTTTACATGATAATACCTTATTTCATTATATATTATTCCCGTACAATTATATTTTTTAAAGTGAAGGTTTTTATGAGAGGGCTTTAAAATTCTAACCCGCAACCATTTTGTGTGACGAAAATCGGTGGGGTTAAACACTGTGTCGAGTAGAGTGTTGAAAACACCGGTTCGATTGCCGAAGTTAAGGAACCTCGGGCGCGGTCAGGATGTGGATGGAGGACCGCATGGGAACGCTGCGTCACGTCGGTATTTTGTTGTATTTTAGCAATAGAAATGCTTTCCTGTAATACAAAAGTTTCACTTCTTTCGTGTGTCTTTACGACACACCTTATTTTTTTTATCTGAAGACAACACAAGTACTTGCACTGTATTGGTAAACACATTGTATTCAGAATATCGTCTAATTTAAACTGGTTGATTCCGATACGATATAATATATAAAAGATTAATTAAGACGAGTTTATACCATAAGTTTGATAATCGCGAGCTAGTACCAATACCTTACTGTAATATTTATACTCGAAAATATATTTTATATATATAGCTGGAAATTATATAAATAAATAGAATCTACCTCGACTTCTTCGTCTGATGACAATTTCGAAACGTTTTCCGAGTCATTAGCCTCGCCAAAATATAATGTCCGGTCCCTAGTGAAACCTTTCGCCTTCACTAAATTCACTATTTTAGTTGAGCCCGCTCCACTGGCTGCTCTCGCTCCGGTGGCTGCACCATCTGCACCGCCGACCGTTGTCGCCTCACTGACCGGACATACCGGGCTTAGAAGTCCTACACATTTACAACGGCTGCATACGTAATTCCGAAAACGGCACAATTTGTAATTATGGCCGGTCACTCCGCAACTCCTGCAACCATTTCCTGCCAACACCTGATCATGACTTGGCATTGGTCCACGCTGTAGGTGTCTACTTTCTGCCACTGTACTATGCTCCCATTGATCTGGCCACTATGCTCCGCCAAATCTCTTAGTGTATACATTAATTTTGTTTAGCTTCCCAAGATTGTCAAATGTATCAACCGCTGCGGCCTCCCTTTCTGCCGCCTCCAATGTCGTAGCAATCCTAACTGCATCTGTGAATTTTAAATTTTCATCTTCTGAAAAGTCTTTGACGAATGACGTCACCCTTAACTCCACATACGAATTGATTTCTTAAATTGCCACTTAACTCTTCATTAAATTAACAATTTAATGCTAGTATCTTTAGTTATGGTACATATCCGTTTAAATTTTCGTCCTTTTGTTGCTTTCTCTGGCGGAAGCGAAATCTTGCTGCCAGCATAGATGGTTTTGGCTGTAAATGTTGTTGTAATAATATTACCTTCTTCATACGTTAGCTCCGCAGGTTTCTTCGGACTCGCCAAATTCACCAATAACAGCAATCATATGCGGTAACTGAAGTTCGTCAGACACATCATTTACTTTCATATACATATTCATGTGATCCGCATATAATGTCCATGAACTAGTTTTTAAATTAAATTCGTTCATTTTTCCAATAGACATTCTCGTCGCCACTGTAATATGTATACTCACAGATATATTTTTATTATATATTTTAAAGGGACGCCAACACACACAACATTCATTTATTTACACTGGCATGGCCATCGAGATTAGAATAAAGATTTATACATGGCCAATACACTATACTAGTAACTAAGTATTTGCAATTTGGCTGCTATCAGTCAAAGATGAGTCTTCGAGCTCTGATATCGACGAGGTCTAGCACGGTCAGCTAGTATTTGCCAGACCCATCCCACATATGGTAGCAATACTCCACACATGCCCTTATCTGCGACTTATACTAATTAAGAAGCTGCTTCGGCGTAAACTACCTCTTCACCCTGAAACGGATCTCCAAATTTTTTTCAGTTACTTTACCCTTACCCTCTATCGAACGTCCTTATGGTTATATAGTTATAGTTAAGCTTGGCGTTTAAATTTATCCCGAGAAGTCGAAGTTGTCAGTAACCGGTATGGGTACACCTTGAAGAGTAGGTTTTAGATAGAATGGACTACTTTTAATGGACAAGAGACACGCCTGAGTTTTCGTAGCGTTAAACTTAACAAGGTTTGCATCACCCCAGTCAGATACAAATTCAAGTGTCAAGTTCATACGGTTGATCATAGCTTCTCTCACATTGTTAGTCACATTTCCATCAGCACGAGAGCTCGATATGTAACTCTCTGTAACGGAGCTATCGTCTGCATACCCAAGGGTACCGGGTTTGAGCATATCGTTAATAAATAGCATAAATAGCGTTGCAGAAAGTACTGACACCTGAAAACCTCTGGCATCAATTGCCACAAGGTTGGAAGAGCAACCATCCACCACTACTTGTATTGAGCGTTCCCTCAGGAAGTATCTGATCCAGACCCTCAAACTGTCGGGAATTTCGTATGGTCGAAGCTTACCTAGTAGGTTTTTGTGCCACACTTTATCAAAGGCCTTGGAAATGTCAAGAGATACTGCCAAGGCTTCACCACGTCTTTCAATAACCACACTCCATTTAAAATTAAAAGGCATAAGCTAAGAAATCCCTAGTAGTGTAATACTAGTAGTAGTAGTAGTTTTAATGGTGGTAGAGCCACGCTGAAACTATTACTGGTTTCAGCATAAATGGGTCGGCTCGCTCGGGGTAGTACCACGCTCTCATAGAAAACCGACGTGAAATAACAGTGCTTGCATTGTCGCGTTTCGTTCGGTCAGTGAGAACGCCGGAGACCCACCTCCTCTTCTCTCTCCTCTCCCTCTCCCTCCCCTAACCCTTCCCCCAAAGAGTGGCAACGCACTTGCGACTCCTCTGGTGTTGTTAGTGTCCATGGACGGTGGTGATCACTTAACATCAGGCGACCCACCTGTTCGTTTACCACCTATGACATAAAAAAAAAAAAAAAGATCTTTTTTGATGGAAACCTTACCGTTAATCACTTAGGATGTCGTTGCTCTCTAGGTAGTCATGAGTTGGTTGTTGATAACTCGCTCTATATCTTTACATATGAGAGAGGTGATGGCTATCGAGCGATAATTGGTAAAATCGGGACCGCCGCCCTTTTTAAGAAAGGGGTGTATGTTGACAAGCTTCCAAGACTTTGGAAAAATTTTGAAGAGGCGAAACAGGCGTGTAAAACAGTGGTCGTTTCCGCTGCACATTTTTGCAGAACTATAGCTGAGATATGGTCAGGACCACTAGCTTTACTCACATCTACATTGCAAATTATGCTACGTATGTTTTTATTACGTATAACAGTTTCTGACATTCTAAAATCAGACCCAGGAATGGTAGGCGGGTTTTTATTAACAACATCGAGGCTTTAGTTCTGCCACATATTCGTTTAAATTTTCGTCCTCTTTTTGCTTTCTCTGGCGGAAGCGAAATCTTTCTGCCAGCACAGATGGTTTTGGTTGTAAATGTTGTTGTAATAATATTTTACCTTCTTTATATGTTAGCTCCGCAGGTTTCTTCGGACTCGCCAAATTCACCAATAACTCATATGCGTCATCACCTATAACAGCAATCATAGTCGGTAACTGAAGTTCTTCAGACACATTATTTACTTTCATATACATATCCATGCGATCCGCATATAATGTCCATGAACCCGTTTTTAAATTAAATTCGTTCATTTTTCCAATAGACATCCTCGTCGCCACTGTAATATTTATACTCGAAAATATATTTTATACAATTATTTATTTATAAAGGGACGCCAATGCACACAACATTCATTTGTCTTTTTTACTGGCATGGCCATCGAGATTATAATAAAGATTTATACATGGCCAGTACACTACACTTACCATACAACAGATACGTCTAATTCTATAACCATGACGGATATTATACTTATTGTATGGTGGTTACATCCAATTAAAAATAATTGATTTTCCCAATAATAGTAGTATGTACATCTATGTTAATTGCAACAGGTCGCGCTTCTATTTACATCTTGAGAACAGCATTCGGTTTGGACTGGAGCGAGAGAATCAGGATCATTTATGCTGGTGACGACCTTACAGATGAAGACGCTATGCTGGTAAGTAGCCAGAAAATTACCACATTATTAAATAAAAAGAAATACCCTCCATTTACATAATTTTAAAAATAAAGTAAATACCCACTTAATGCCATTTTTGTTCGAGATATTTTCGAACTTTTACCTACAAAGTAAGAGTCGATATAGTCTCAGAATGAGATCATACAACAAAATAAGTAGTTTAATATTGTAAGACCAGCAAATATAATCATAGTAATAAGAGTAATAGATATCATATCTAAGGTTGCCACCCCATATATTATAGTAATATATTTTAGTTTACTTCGAACAAGTATATACTTTACGTGACTAATAAAGTATCCGATCAGATTTTATTTCAATTACCGTGACTTTCTAAGTGTACGTCCAGAGTGGACGCTATAATCGAGCGTCGAGCGTAACGTCGCGTTCGGCGTTCGTTTCAAACGTATGCATTAATACGCGAGTGTCCTGAGTGGCGCGCGAGCGTCGCTCTTGGACGTTGGACGCACCGCCGAACGCAGATGCACTCAGGCCGTACACTTAGAATTCGTCGTCACTTAAAACACTAAAAATTTACAATATAATATAGAACGAAAGTACATGGGCTTCACGTATATTTTTCTTATTTAAATTTAACAAGCAATTTGCTCAAATAAAGGGTGGCAACCCTAATGATATCGTTTAATATTTTTCTACTTCAATATTTAAGAAACTGTTGACAATAAACACAACGGTTAATAAAATCATTGCGTGGAGGAAGGGAAACTTCTTTGGCTTATACATGTATTAAATTATATGCTCATAAACCATATACTATACGAAGTCCCGTAGTATAAATCCTTATCTATACATTTGCTTAGTTTTGTATTCTACTAGACCTAGACAGGCACTTATACATACACACAAATACATACCTACCTAACGCGTAACACGTAATGAATGTTTTACCTACCGTGCCATAAGAAGTCTCACTTCAAAAACCATATAAATTATTGAAAAATATCTATGATGTTTCGACAGGGAGTTAACAATTAGATTTTGTGATATATCAGGTATTGAAAATCCAAATACTTTAACAGGCTTTAAAGGGTATGGCGGCTACATTCCGCATCGCTTCCTCACATATAACCAAAACGTCTGCTGAGCGACGTCTCTCATCGACGGATTCTGTGCTCGCGATGCTCAAATGGGTCGAGCGACATTTCTCTAGACGCAAGCCGAGAGCGAACTCGCTAACTTATAAAAACGCGAGGAAAGCGAGGGACACCATACAGACGCACATGTCTTATCAGATGCCGGCAAAAACATCGCCAAAGCCGTCTCCGCCTCGCACCCCGGAAAAGTTATCGAGCGGCTCAGAGTCGAATTAGTCATTTCGATAATATACTTTTCAATTATACATTATAAAAAGTTAGATCATTTCCAGGCTAGATTCCAGTCATTTTTTGATTAGGTCCCATTATACCTCATTGCTGAGTTATATCGTGCTTTCCATGACATATGATCTAGGAACCATTCTATCTTTATTTTCTTTATAACTTCATTAGGAAGTCCTTATAAATAAGAATTTGAGGTTATGTGACATTTTACGAATTTTTGCTTAGTTTTTGAAGCTTGGAGGCTACATACCATTGATGCGGTTGATAAACCTATCATGAATTTGATAGCCATCTAATTCAAATAAAATAATTGTTAGTTTTAAGGCAGTATTCCAGGCTTATTACTGCCTCCATTAACATCTGTTAACTGATGTTAATAAGGCCAATAGACCTATGACATGTCATTTAAAAGTATGAAAGAGCACACCACATCAATCTTTTTTCATCTTTTGAGGTCCTATCGTTACAGTTAAGCCCTTTGAACATCTATGTCATCTTTTCAATAAATTGATATTCATATCTCACTTGTTACCAAAATATACTTTGGCCCTTTTTGGCAATAGGTTATCAATGGCAAATGACTTTGCGGTGTCAAAAAAAGAAAAAGGAACCATTGAAAAATGAATTTTTTATTGGATGTTATTATATTTTTTGTTATTATTTTATAATTGTTATATTAGTTTTAACTCTAATAATTATCGCACTGCCGCGGCAATCGAGAGAAGCATGTTACTAAAAAAAAACTTACTAGGAGGCTATACTGTAAACGTCATGAAATATCTTCCATCTTATTTTTATCTCCGTCTCTCTGGTACACACACGCCTCCTGTCATTCTTTTATTACGTTTCGTTTCTCACATTAATAATTTTGAAATGTTTTAACGTAAATTTAGTTTATAAGTTATTTATGCTAATTTGCTTAAATTCTGAAGAACAAACTATTGAAGTATCTTGCCTGGAAATATTCTAACTCAAATAAATTACTTAAGCCTAGAGCTCTTGTCATTCCAATATAACGAATTGTGGACACGCTGGCTATCTCACACATCTTCAGTATACTACTCAATAAAATCCTAATGTACTGATATTATGGAAAATAAAACAAAAGTGGTATATGTGATAGCCGAGATGTTAAAATTACACTTTACCGTACAATTTATATTTATATATATATATATAACCTATTGCCTTTTTATACGAATTTATATAACCATTTATATAAAAATATATCGACATATGTAGTCAGTATTTAGACTGAATTAGTTCCTATTACGACATTTATTCACATTTGGTTTATTTTTATTCCCATCGAACTCCAAAAGAGCATGTAAAGAACGATTTCAAAGCCGTTTAATTTGAATCATTTAGAAAAATAAATCGGAAAAAACTGAATTACATAATGCTAAGTGTTTTCTATTTACAATTAACGTAGTGTTAAGGTAAATACTGCTTACATTATATGTATGATGCATTGATGCATGCTTATTTGTCGTGTTATTTATATAATAGACAACAATATACTATATCAAAACGATGTTATAAACAAAATAAATAACCGTATTGACAAAAAATCTAATAATTCAAAAGTCTTTAAGCCTTTTCTAAATAAATATGTCTTAATACTACCTATGTATTGAATAGTACCCTCTCAGAGGTCTTATTTAACATTTGCAAGGTGGTACGAGTTCATTTAACCGGAGTTTGTACTTGCACTACTGATTATTTTATCACTATTTGTTTGTACAATTTTGTACCTTGTGACTTATAATGGATTATAATGTTTTAAAAACAGAAATGTTTATATTGTTATCTTATCATCCAAGAACATGATTTAAACTAGAACTCATCAACAATTACGGCTAGGGTTGTAATAGATTAATGAATCCTATATACGTGGATTAATAATGCTGACTTTATTGACTGATCTTGATATACATATATTTTCTATTTTCATTAATTTAAATTTGTTATCATATTTTATCTCCTTTTCTTCCAATGAACAAATATACGTAATTAAGAGCAAAACATTTACTGTTCCTTCAGTCGTACTAGTGTTAATATCGATTAAAATTCAATTAAATCATCATTCTCTAACTCTAGTTCAGATTATATTATTACTATATAGATGTATCGAATAAATAATTTGGTAAAACCAGAAGCATTTAATGTTATAATTATGGATTGAGTTAAATCTTAGATTTGTGATACAAAATCACATATGTACTGCGGAGGTTGTCTTACGTCTACAATATCTATGTCATAATTAGATAAAATTTATTAGTCTCTTTGTCACCGTTTATTATTGGGTCAGTAGGTACTTGATAAGTGTACAAGGCGATACATTATTAATCCAAGAACTTTATGCATTGACATGATAAGTAATAAGAAGGAGAATTACTTTTAAAGACTTCTAATGCGAGGCTCTTAACTTTATAATGCAGATTATAATACGTGTCTTTATTATAATTTTGTTTTTATATCAGTAAAGATTTTTATGTCTTAAAGAATAGTAAATATTTTTTGCGAATAATGTTAATTAATATATGATGTATCATTATGTTTTGAATTTCATAAATTGGTTTATTTTTGTCAAAAATAATGAAATATGAACTTATTGTAATTTGAATATTAGGCAGTTTGACGGCTTTGTCAGTGCCTCTCCTTAAATCTGCAGGAACAGAGACAAATAAAAATTATGCGCAACCAATGGGTAAGGTGCAAAAAAGAAACCCGGACATTAATTTAAAAACATAGTTCAACCTCATTACCTTCGATCAAGAATAACCTCATTACATTAATTTATTGCGTTTCTCGGAAGTGTGTTGGAACCGTATGAAACGCCTGTTTAGCCTATAAAGAGTCGACTCGAGTCTAATGATGCACTTGGGTTTGTTGTATCATAAAATACTCTTATTGTATTTGCCTTTGTTATTATTGGTATATGTATTAAAACACTTTATTTATAAAACAATCGCAGGTATATTTTCTATTTTCCATATTAATGAAACGTAAAACAATTTTAGAATCATACTTTCTTTAATCTTTGTGTTAAATATGATGAATATGGCATTATTGTGATAAATAAAGTGTTATTTACCATTTACTTTATATCTTCATTACGTAGACTTTTTCATTACGTCATTTTCTCGATGATAGTTTGGTTTAGTAATAGTCATATTACAATAGCAATTCACAATTCGATTATCGATTCCAACCTAGTATAATTTGGATTCCTTCTTTAAATTTGACTTTGAAAAAATAATGATCTTCAAAAGTCAGTTCAATTATAAAAAATATATCAAATATGAAATCGATTTGACAAATCTATTACAAGTATATTTTGTGAACGCAATAAGTAAACATGAGGTCATAATAAAACATGTTTTTATTTATCCTAGAGACAATATTCTGTGGTATAAATTAACAATTATATTCACAGTACGTAATTATTACGTCGTTAACAACCGTAAAGAAAAACAATTGTAACGTATGAAATGTTTACATCAAGAAATACAAAACTCGATAAGCGTACACATGTCAAACAGAAAGTAAAATAATGGAAAAGTATATTAATTTACATTATCTAAATGTGCTTTGACAAGTTATTACAATCGATTGTTGAAACATCTCGATTATTTGTTGTGGTCGTTTATTCGAATCGAGTCAGGTAAAAATGTTGATTTCTGTCAATAATTGTAATGTTAAATCAAATCGATTAAACTCTAAACGTATGTCGAATATTACGTCGGCGAACATGTCAATTTTTTGAGTTTTTGGCGGGATCTATGATTATCATGTAGTGGACTTTATATTTTATTCATAATCTTGTATTATTTGACTTTATATTTTGTAATATTGTTGGCATTTTGCGTAATATAGTTCAGTTACCTATCGTGCATAAGTGTATGGAAAATAATACCACGGTACATAAATTCTGAGATGCAACAAACTCACTGTAAGTTCTAACAAGGAGTCCACCATCTTTTTAGAACATTGACATTAAAATTATCGCAAGCCACTTGTAATATTACCTACTCGACAATGGCAGTAATAATAAATATTGCGAAAAAAAAAATTGAAGACATTCCTCTACATATCTCGGAATCTGCATCACTAATATTTCATATCCCTCAGGCTAATGATGTGACAACTGTATAACAGAATGTTAAAGAATTAACGACGGCTTATATACTCGTATAAAAATGTATAAGAATGTGATTTACTTATAAGAAATGATCAATGTAACTAGTCTAGTTGGTGTACCTGCCAAGCTAACATAGAGTTATCAAATCACGCACTGAATTCTCTCCAATATCAATTAACCGTGTATTTTTAGATGTTTTTAAGGAATTTAATAAAAATTACCACTGGAAAGAAAATAGTCTTTTATTTATTAGTTATATATGTACATACAAATATGCATTTAATTTCTAGATTTATAAGAAATACCGTAGGAATGTTTTACAATAAGTACATTGTGCTATAGTTTCTTACTAGTGTTTACTAAATTATTTTCACAATAACATATCTCTGCGACGAGTTTTCTCCTTATAATTAATTTGATATCCAAAAATCGTAACCACGTTTTGGAATATGTAGGCAAGAACAGAATAAAATTATTTATGTGATGGTTAAAAAATTTAGTTTACTTTATTTTTTTATATTCATTTTTTTCCTTTAAAAATATTCAGCAAACAAAATAATCCTATAATGTATCGGTTTCTAAACTCAAAGACAGGGAACACAACTAATATATTTTACTCCACAAACCCTTCATCAAATGTTCACAAATGATAATATAATTGTAAATTAATATTTATTAAAATTATGGCGCTGTTAAAAAATGATTTCTGTAACAGTGGAATTATTGAACAAGCAACATGATTCAATAATAATTGTCTCCAATTTGCAAAATACTGTGCACATTTCCATGGAATCATTGACTTCCGCGAAAGTGACACAAGAAAGTTCTAGAAAATTTAATAATATTTCATCAGATTGGAACAATACTAAGAGAACACTAAAATATTTCAAGTCAACATTATTAATGCTAATAACAATTTATGTTATCGCCAATTTCTTTTTGTGATAGATATTGTTACAAATAAATTTCTCTTAATCACCTCAATCAGACTTCGTTCCTTTTTAAATAAAGTGCATTCATTGATATACAAAAATCCAACCCTAACATAATTTTGAATTATGCGCTCATTTCAAATAGTCCCGCATCGCTTGCATCCTTGTAAAAACAACTTTAAAGCATTCAAGGTAGAATTTTCAAAATTATAAGTGAATCGCATAACTATAACCACGTATGTATATTGGGGAGTTTTTGCGGCCAGTTTTGAGCGCTACTTTTATTCGAGACTGTGTGTCTTGGGTTCTTATATGTCAATGACTGCATTCAAATCTTTTGTAGATATAATTGTTTAACAAATGCATACAAATTATTATGTTCTATAAAATGACTATTCTACAAAAAAACTCATTAAATACAATCAAGGACATAGAAAGGTATGTAAATCTAAAAATCCTTTATTCTGGTTATATGTTACAATAAAAATCCATCCCAAACCTTACGGTAACTGCCGTCGTTTCAAAAACAAACCCACTTTAAATATATGCACAATAATAACACTAAACATGTCCGTATCACAATAAATGAATACAATTAATTATTACACCTAAACATTATTATGAGAAACGACTAGCCATGATAGTATGAAGTAAAATAAGCATATAGGGTAGACTGCGAGCGCCTTCTTCCCCTCCGGTTGACTGTCACCGAGAAATTTGGTTGCAGCTGGAATAAAAAAGTATATTGCAAAGGCAACATACATAGCAATGTTTTAGTAAAACTAAGTAGGAGGGGGGGGGGGCTGTGTATCATAAAATAAAGAATGTTTCCCCTCATTCCTTCTGTATAACATAGAATAAAGGATTTTTCCCCTCATTCCTCATGTATAACATAGAATACAGAATGTTTCCCCTCATTCCACCCTTCTAACATAAAATAAAGAATATTTCCGCTCATTCCCCATTTCACACATAAAATAAAGAATGTTTCCTCCTGTATAACATAGAACAAAGTATGATCCCCTGCTTCGACCCATTTCATAAGGACCAGAATTTTTTTAACTTTCATTAAAAACTTGAAGATAAAAACCTAATTATTTTTTATTATTATTTAATAACTAAAATATTAATCCTAACCAATATTATAAACACGAATGTGAGTTTTTTTTGTTTGTTTTAATTATGTGTTTTTTTCACGTCTTAATCCCCTGTCCAAAACCATAACCGTGTTATTACAAACAAAAAAAGTTAAATACGTATTAAATACTTGGTTTAAAAAAGTTTCCTAATAAGTGCACCGCGCTCGCCCGAGGCAAGTTCGTGTTATGCTTTTTTACAAGTCTAACGTAACCACTAAAGCGAGACAAAAAAACAAGATACATTTGATATGACACATTTTTATAGCCAGGTTTCATTACGTATTTAACTTTTTTATAATAACACCGCACAGATTTAAGCTACATACAAACGAATGTAGACCCTATGATGCACTGTTCAGGTCAATAAACTGTTGAGAGAATAAGTTTTAAAAAATGCCGTATTTATTACAAAATTTGAACAATAACAAATTATGCAATGTCAAATTATAATTTCATAAAATTCGGTTTAAAGAATTTATTTCTCAAAGAACATAGTTCATTTATTGATACTTAAAAACATTAATATAAATTTACTACCAGCACTAATTTTATAAAGGGGTAACATTTGCGTTTGGATGTGGAAAGTACTTTCCGGAACTACTGTTTTAATTTAAAAAAGTTTTTCACTATGAAGAAACTACATTATCCCAAGGTGATGTCTACATGCAGTAATAAATATATATGTATGCATATAGTATTAAAAAAATAGACTGAAAGCCTTGTTAATGTTTATCAAATTCCTTTGGTATAATCCTAAGACCACTAAAACTATCTATGACAATGTTATTTTAGTGTAATAATCGAAATTTCTAAGGAGTACTCACATTTTACTACTTTAAAAATATGTTGACATAATGTTTGACACTAATCCTTCTATCCTGTGTGAATAAAAACTCAATTATTCCAATCTAAATTCATAATCTTCTTTCAATTAACACACCTAAGTAGGGTCAGCACAACATGATTTCCTTTTATATTTAAAAAAAAGTATAACAATTATAGGTCAAAAATAATTTTAAATATAGTTAAGGGTTCAATTTGCCGTATTTCTTTTGGTATTTCGTTGAATAGTTTAGCTCCCTCGAGTTTTGTGTTTTGTATGCTATATCGTGTTGTCCTTGGTAAAACTTGGCTATATATTTAAAACCACGATCCAACACTTTGAGATCTGGGTGATAAAAAACGGCCGAGAGGTTAACTACTCAACCAATGATCATGAAATTTTGGATACACGTTGCTATCATTATGCGATACAAAAAAGAGCATAGGGTATGCAATGGTAGGAAACAACAATATTCCTTTTTACCATGTTTCCTTTCATATAAGCTCAGGGTTAATGTAAGGTATACACCCACGTCATTGACGAGTTACTCGACAAAAACAAAGATTTTCGGGCTGGTACGCGTCTCCACAGATTCACAGTAGCAACCATCCCGGCAAGAACGAAGAAGTTCGAAAATTCTTATCTTTGTCGTACTGTGAAGATGTGGAATAGCCTCCCAGTCAGTTCCCTTCCTCTTATGACATTGGGGTCCTTCAAACGAGGCGTAAAGAGGCACATGTGCAGGTCGGCATGATAGCGACGACTGCCGTTGTTATTTAACACTGACGGTCACCGTTACTTATGGACTGTACTGTACTTTCCATCAGGTACCGTACAGTCACTTTGCCGAACCAGTTAAAAAAAAAGAAACCCTTTAATCATGATGGTTTTAAAAATGTACGTAGACATTACTTATTAATTTATTAAAATACTTATCGAAAACACTTTTGTTAGGTAGGATTTATTGGCTTATTATTTTCAATTTTGATATTTTAACATAATGGAAAAAATAGGAAACTCATTAAACACTATGCTTGAAGAATGTATAACTTCAAACTTGCTCTTCTTTCTCAGGTCTTAACAATACTGATAGTTCATACTAATTTTTTTGTACTTGTGTCAATATTAGCACAATTTTCTTCAAAAATTATCATTAGATTTATCAAAGTTAATACGATTTAGCTATGACGTAAAAGGAAAAAAACAACTCAAAGATTGCCTTGAAAATTATGTTTAATAATAACTCAAACTCGAACTGACTTAAGTTAAAATGGCCTATCTTGTATTTGTATAAAATATCATAGAAACGACACAGCTGTCCTAAATAAGCAATTAGGTATATAAGAGAAAGACTCACCAAAAGTGGCCCATACAAAGCCAACTGTCGATATGACCAGCCTCAAAAAGAAGAGGAAGGTCGTCTGAGTGCTGAACAGAATAATGCGGCAGACAATTAAAGAAGCGGCCACCGGCAACAAGCAGTATCCCAGCACGCAAACAGATTGAAAGAATGAGCTGAAAATACATTTTTAAAGTTATTACTTCACAGAGTAACCAAAAAGTCTAATCGTTAGGAAGAATAAAAATAATACTTAACATTCATTGATGAACAATTTACAGCTAAAACTTATGAGTCTTAAAGCATTATAGTAGGTGGTAGAGCCACGCTGATGCTGCTACTGGTTTCAGCATGAATGGGTCGGCTCGCCCGGGGTACTATCGCCCTTTCACAGAAAACCGATGTGAAGTAACAGTGCTTGCATTGTTGCGTTTCGTTCGGTCAGTGGGAACGCCGGATACCCATCTTCCCTCCCCTCCTCTCTTCCCCACTCCCCCTTCTCCCAAACACAGGCTGGCAACGCAATTGCCACTCTCTGGTGTTGCAAGCGTCTATGGACGGTGGTGATCACGTAACATTAGGTGACCCATCTGTTCGTTTGCCTTCTATGATTTACGTAACATTGGGGTCTATTAAGAAAAGATTTTTGAAATTTTTTAAAAAGAATAGACCGATTTATGAAATAATGTTGATGTAACATTCCATCACGTGTAGGGCTAATATACTACAAAATATTATTTTTTTCTTCAGACAAGAATGTCAAACCACGGGCTCAGTTATCGTGTTGCGTCTATCGTCACGCAGCCCGATAGTTTGTTACTAATGACGACAAAACGTGTTCCCACATCCGCATTCACTGCGACCATAGATAACAATTCATGGCGATACACGCAGGTATAGGAGTAGCATAAGGAATTTCATTGTTGCGTTACTTTAACTTCAAGTTAGTTCATGAGAAATAGTTCATTTATCTGGATTCATTTTAAAATATTTTTGGACTAATATCTGAACTCATTTTTATATCCTATGTTTTTTTTTTTTTTATAGTAATATTGTCAAACTTTATTGAGTTTAAAGTGCGCAGAACACAAATTTAAGTATCAGAGGGATGTCTCCTACTGCACCCAAGTTAACACATGTGTCCTCTTTCATTACTAGTTGCAGTAAAGTCACATTCAGAATAGTTTTGTTGTTGTTAATTACATGTTTTGCTATTTTCGTTGTTTAGTTTTTCTTGTTTATATTTGTTATTATTAGAAGACACATCCACTTCAAGAAATGACGTTTCTATTGAACAAACTTTGTAACTGACACAAAACATGATGTGGCGAACTGTTAATATACCAGCTTTGTCTATCATTTTAATATTCAGCTAGTCCATTTCTAGTTTTTACTGTTATTTTATTACCCCAGTAATTATTTAATTTTTATTCTCTGTTCATTTTTATCTTTAATTCTTTGCAAATATTTTATATATCTCTATACCCCGTATGTACATCTCTGCTCAATTCATATAAACAGGTTTACGTAAACTAGTTGTCAAATCGTTTACAAGACGAATCGGATTCAAACTTTCATTTCTCATACAAAGTCTTCAATTCATTAAAACCTAATATATTATAGGTATAGCATTGATACAAATTAAACATTAATAACTGTAAATTCCTATAACAATATTTTGAATTTGTTGTGTATTAACCTCTTGACTGTACTATGCGCAATACCGAGCATTAAGCTATGTTCAGAGCGGCCAAAAACTATAATGCAGACTATACTTTCTGTTAAACTTAATCATTGCTGATTATCACCTATAATAATAATAATAAACTCTTTATTGCACACACGTTAAAATATACAAGATTAATCATCAGTTTACAATATGTGTACAGTTAGGCGGCCTTATCGCTTAGAGCGATCTCTTCCAGGCAAACCTGAGGAGACATTTTATTTTCATAACTACCGGGTGGCAATATAAAAAGACAAAAAAAATAAATAAAAAAAATTACAAAAACTATAGATAAAAGTAAAAAAAAAAAAAGAAATAACGCAATACAA
>MU158981.1:435438-466746 GCA_015888305.1 Antheraea pernyi
AAATAAAATCGGCTGAGTGCCTTAAGCGCTCGCCTTAGTAGTCCGGTGAAGCTGTTAAGACCTTGCATGGTCAATAGCGTAGTCAGTTCGAAAAAACTATCAATAAAGCGGAGCAGCGTCTTTGTCAGTAAATGTCAAATAAACAATCATAATCGCCAGCCGACCGATTGGTAATCAAAATATCGCGAAACATAAATAGTGTTAACGTCTACGTCGGTACCGTGACACACCCGAGAGGCGAGACTACAACGCCACCCGGGGAACCACTATTGACCTGCGATACCGCGCTATTGACTCTATCGGGGTGTTACTACTGACCTCGAACGCTATTGGTGGAAGTTATCGGCTGTTCATTATTCATTCCGGTGTGAGACTACATCGGTGGCATATAAAGGGCAAGATGTCGCTGATCTGGGCGCACTCCTATGTGGAAGTTATTGTAAGGCGAAGCTCTGGCCAAATAAATAGTGACAGTATCTACGATGTGTTTATTGGCAATCCTGACTGCATCGACCCTATACGTGACTAGTGTAACATAAATTTACTACCAGCACTAATTTTATAAAGGGGTAACATTTGCGTTTGGATGTGGAAAGTACTTTCCGGAACTACTGTTTTAATTTAAAAAAGTTTTTCACTATGAAGAAACTACATTATCCCAAGGTGATGTCTACATGCAGTAATAAATATATATGTATGCATATAGTATTAAAAAAATAGACTGAAAGCCTTGTTAATGTTTATCAAATTCCTTTGGTATAATCCTAAGACCACTAAAACTATCTATGACAATGTTATTTTAGTGTAATAATCGAAATTTCTAAGGAGTACTCACATTTTACTACTTTAAAAATATGTTGACATAATGTTTGACACTAATCCTTCTATCCTGTGTGAATAAAAACTCAATTATTCCAATCTAAATTCATAATCTTCTTTCAATTAACACACCTAAGTAGGGTCAGCACAACATGATTTCCTTTTCCAGTCTCACATATAATTTTTCACACAGTTCATCCAAACCTTTTTTGGTCTTCTCTACTACTATATACGTCCACCATCATACTCAAAACTTTTCTAGTTACATTAATTATTATATAGATTATTCTAACCTAAATTAATCATGATATAACTAATAACAAACATTATTATTCAATCAGTAAAAAGTTTAAGAAAAAAAAATTAATTTGTTAACCTACAAATGTCTCTTTGATAGGTTCATCCAGTGTGTTAAATTCCATGCTGTCGCCAGATGGTGCTGACCGTGTTGGTATAGTCATTTCACCTTCAAGAACCCCAACATCCCCTGAGGGGTACATCTGAAAACATAACAAAATAAACTAATACCAAATTCACTCTCAATTATCGCAATCTCCACTGTGTAAACTTAAAGTCTGTAATCATAAAAAATACATAATAACTTTATATCTATAGTGTTTATATGATTTTGTTTCTTTTTATGTAATCTATTTAGGTTATAATTGACTTTCTTCATGCAGGTAATATTCACAGATGAATGCTGTTTCCTGGAAGGACTTTTACATTTTCACTAGGTTTGATTGCAAGAGCAGATGGTATTCAGTTAAAATGACAATAAGCATGTGACCATGTATGCAAATTCTGTGCAACTAACCAAATGAGTTAACTATGGTTAGTAACACTATACATTTATTCATACATGGCATATATATGTGTACATGTATTTAATATAAGCAGGTGGATGTGATTTCTCTTGAACCTCTTAGTTGTAGATAATAAAAATTCAGTTAAATACCACAACTAATTACTCTTTTTTTTTATTGTAGGAGGCAAACGAAAAGATGTGTGTCACCCTATGGTAAGTGATCACCGCCGTTCATAGACAGAAACCCTTTAATCATGATGGTTTTAAAAATGTACGTAGACATTACTTATTAATTTATTAAAATACTTATCGAAAACACTTTTGTTAGGTAGGATTTATTGGCTTATTATTTTCAATTTTGATATTTTAACATAATGGAAAAAATAGGAAACTCATTAAACACTATGCTTGAAGAATGTATAACTTCAAACTTGCTCTTCTTTCTCAGGTCTTAACAATACTGATAGTTCATACTAATTTTTTTGTACTTGTGTCAATATTAGCACAATTTTCTTCAAAAATTATCATTAGATTTATCAAAGTTAATACGATTTAGCTATGACGTAAAAGGAAAAAAACAACTCAAAGATTGCCTTGAAAATTATGTTTAATAATAACTCAAACTCGAACTGACTTAAGTTAAAATGGCCTATCTTGTATTTGTATAAAATATCATAGAAACGACACAGCTGTCCTAAATAAGCAATTAGGTATATAAGAGAAAGACTCACCAAAAGTGGCCCATACAAAGCCAACTGTCGATATGACCAGCCTCAAAAAGAAGAGGAAGGTCGTCTGAGTGCTGAACAGAATAATGCGGCAGACAATTAAAGAAGCGGCCACCGGCAACAAGCAGTATCCCAGCACGCAAACAGATTGAAAGAATGAGCTGAAAATACATTTTTAAAGTTATTACTTCACAGAGTAACCAAAAAGTCTAATCGTTAGGAAGAATAAAAATAATACTTAACATTCATTGATGAACAATTTACAGCTAAAACTTATGAGTCTTAAAGCATTATAGTAGGTGGTAGAGCCACGCTGATGCTGCTACTGGTTTCAGCATGAATGGGTCGGCTCGCCCGGGGTACTATCGCCCTTTCACAGAAAACCGATGTGAAGTAACAGTGCTTGCATTGTTGCGTTTCGTTCGGTCAGTGGGAACGCCGGATACCCATCTTCCCTCCCCTCCTCTCTTCCCCACTCCCCCTTCTCCCAAACACAGGCTGGCAACGCAATTGCCACTCTCTGGTGTTGCAAGCGTCTATGGACGGTGGTGATCACGTAACATTAGGTGACCCATCTGTTCGTTTGCCTTCTATGATTTACGTAACATTGGGGTCTATTAAGAAAAGATTTTTGAAATTTTTTAAAAAGAATAGACCGATTTATGAAATAATGTTGATGTAACATTCCATCACGTGTAGGGCTAATATACTACAAAATATTATTTTTTTCTTCAGACAAGAATGTCAAACCACGGGCTCAGTTATCGTGTTGCGTCTATCGTCACGCAGCCCGATAGTTTGTTACTAATGACGACAAAACGTGTTCCCACATCCGCATTCACTGCGACCATAGATAACAATTCATGGCGATACACGCAGGTATAGGAGTAGCATAAGGAATTTCATTGTTGCGTTACTTTAACTTCAAGTTAGTTCATGAGAAATAGTTCATTTATCTGGATTCATTTTAAAATATTTTTGGACTAATATCTGAACTCATTTTTATATCCTATGTTTTTTTTTTTTTTATAGTAATATTGTCAAACTTTATTGAGTTTAAAGTGCGCAGAACACAAATTTAAGTATCAGAGGGATGTCTCCTACTGCACCCAAGTTAACACATGTGTCCTCTTTCATTACTAGTTGCAGTAAAGTCACATTCAGAATAGTTTTGTTGTTGTTAATTACATGTTTTGCTATTTTCGTTGTTTAGTTTTTCTTGTTTATATTTGTTATTATTAGAAGACACATCCACTTCAAGAAATGACGTTTCTATTGAACAAACTTTGTAACTGACACAAAACA
Organism: Antheraea pernyi; assembly: GCA_015888305.1. NCBI lineage: Eukaryota > Metazoa > Arthropoda > Insecta > Lepidoptera > Saturniidae > Antheraea > Antheraea pernyi. Next base: position 439,096 of record MU158981.1, read on the forward strand.
TGATGTGGCGAACTGTTAATATACCAGCTTTGTCTATCATTTTAATATTCAGCTAGTCCATTTCTAGTTTTTACTGTTATTTTATTACCCCAGTAATTATTTAATTTTTATTCTCTGTTAATTTTTATCTTTAATTCTTTGCAAATATTTTATATATCTCTATACCCCGTATGTACATCTCTGCTCAATTCATATAAACAGGTTTACGTAAACTAGTTGTCAAATCGTTTACAAGACGAATCGGATTCAAACTTTCATTTCTCATACAAAGTCTTCAATTCATTAAAACCTAATATATTATAGGTATAGCATTGATACAAATTAAACATTAATAACTGTAAATTCCTATAACAATATTTTGAATTTGTTGTGTATTAACCTCTTGACTGTACTATGCGCAATACCGAGCATTAAGCTATGTTCAGAGCGGCCAAAAACTATAATGCAGACTATACTTTCTGTTAAACTTAATCATTGCTGATTATCACCTATAATAATAATAATAAACTCTTTATTGCACACACGTTAAAATATACAAGATTAATCATCAGTTTACAATATGTGTACAGTTAGGCGGCCTTATCGCTTAGAGCGATCTCTTCCAGGCAAACCTGAGGAGACATTTTATTTTCATAACTACCGGGTGGCAATATAAGAAGACAAAAAAAATAAATAAAAAAAAATTACAAAAACTATAGATAAAAGTAAAAAAAAAAAAAGAAATAACGCAATACAAATAGTTACATTACGACAGCGAGAGGTAATGCCGGTGGAGATATTTTTTAAATAACGTCAAGGATCTTGCCTGCCTAATATCACCTATCTAAATGTAACTGACACAAATTCACTGATTTCATGTTTACCAGCAAAACCAGACTAAGACTACATACAACAAACACTTTAACTATATTTGTTATTTTCCATGTTTGTGAAAAGTTGAAAAACAAAACAAGTAACAAGGACACAGAATGAGTGTTTGTGGTCATTCTGTAGTACAAATCAAATAATAAGCTTCAGGTAGTAATTAAAATACATTATTAGTGAAGTAAACTCACATGTTACCACCAAGCAGCTTGGAATTTAAAGTTACGACAGCAGCCCCTATCCAAACGATCACAAACACTTCAGCAAACTCTGGTCCGCCGTCATTGACTGAATCAGCAGTGTCAGCAGAGCCCTGAAGCATCGTCGCCATTAACGTGCAGAGCATCAGCGGGCCCCATAAATCCCCTGTAATTGTTATCCGGATATTATAATAATTATCTAACATAGGTTATCAACATGACAATTTATTTGTAAATTTTGTAATTAATTTTAAATGTAGTCATATTTATAGACAATCAGAACATTTAAATTTTAATAAAACTAAATATTTAATGATTTTACTGATTACAAACTTTAACATAAATAATATGAAAACTAATAAACTATAACAGAAAGAGAAAGATATACTACTAAAACCAACTATTACTCTAAAATCATATTTTAAAATTGTATGAAAACAAACATACTATAACAGAAAGAGAAATAAAATAATAAAACCAATTAATAGTCTATGACTCTATTTTATGAATAGAATGATATATCTCTACTGCTGTTAGGCACACAACTTATGAAATTTCTGTCATTTGAATTGAAAATCTGAAAGGCCAAAATATACTATTTGATATTGATAAGAGATTTTTTGAAGAAAATAATAAGAAGAATAGATTCAGAAATTTGTGAAACACACAAGAAAGTCAATCCATTTTTAAATGTTTCCAAATGTTGCTATTTAACACTTAAAAGTAAAAATTTCGTCAACACTTATCCATGATTTATATCTTAACAGTTAAGAATCGCATTACAAAGAAACAAGTAAAGGTAATTGTTAAAACACAGTTACTGATAAACAATCAAAACATGCATCATGATACAAGGTAAATACAATATCGACTCACATTCTTTTAACAAGCTAGATTTTTCTCTAGGAATGAGAACATGGTAAAATTTGTTTCCCACTGCTCTAAGATCTCGAAGCTAGAAATAGATAAAAAAATAAACAATAAGTTAATAGAATTATTATAAAATAAATGTTAACGTCTACGTCCGGTATCCGAGAGGCGAGACTACAACGCCACCCGGGGAACCACTATTGACCTGCGATACCGCGCTATTGACTCTATCGGGGTGTTACTACTGACCTCGAACGCTATTGGTGGAAGTTATCGGCTGTTCATTATTCATTCCGGTGTGAGACTACATTGGTGGCATATAAAGGGCAAGATGTCGCTGATCTGGGCGCACTCCTATGTGGAAGTTATTGTAAGGCGAAGCTCTGGCCAAATAAATAGTGACAGTATCTACGATGTGTTTATTGGCAATCCTGACTGCATCGACCCTATACGTGACTAGTGTAACATAAATTTACTACCAGCACTAATTTTATAAAGGGGTAACATTTGCGTTTGGATGTGGAAAGTACTTTCCGGAACTACTGTTTTAATTTAAAAAAGTTTTTCACTATGAAGAAACTACATTATCCCAAGGTGATGTCTACATGCAGTAATAAATATATATGTATGCATATAGTATTAAAAAAATAGACTGAAAGCCTTGTTAATGTTTATCAAATTCCTTTGGTATAATCCTAAGACCACTAAAACTATCTATGACAATGTTATTTTAGTGTAATAATCGAAATTTCTAAGGAGTACTCACATTTTACTACTTTAAAAATATGTTGACATAATGTTTGACACTAATCCTTCTATCCTGTGTGAATAAAAACTCAATTATTCCAATCTAAATTCATAATCTTCTTTCAATTAACACACCTAAGTAGGGTCAGCACAACATGATTTCCTTTTCCAGTCTCACATATAATTTTTCACACAGTTCATCCAAACCTTTTTTGGTCTTCTCTACTACTATATACGTCCACCATCATACTCAAAACTTTTCTAGTTACATTAATTATTATATAGATTATTCTAACCTAAATTAATCATGATATAACTAATAACAAACATTATTATTCAATCAGTAAAAAGTTTAAGAAAAAAAAATTAATTTGTTAACCTACAAATGTCTCTTTGATAGGTTCATCCAGTGTGTTAAATTCCATGCTGTCGCCAGATGGTGCTGACCGTGTTGGTATAGTCATTTCACCTTCAAGAACCCCAACATCCCCTGAGGGGTACATCTGAAAACATAACAAAATAAACTAATACCAAATTCACTCTCAATTATCGCAATCTCCACTGTGTAAACTTAAAGTCTGTAATCATAAAAAATACATAATAACTTTATATCTATAGTGTTTATATGATTTTGTTTCTTTTTATGTAATCTATTTAGGTTATAATTGACTTTCTTCATGCAGGTAATATTCACAGATGAATGCTGTTTCCTGGAAGGACTTTTACATTTTCACTAGGTTTGATTGCAAGAGCAGATGGTATTCAGTTAAAATGACAATAAGCATGTGACCATGTATGCAAATTCTGTGCAACTAACCAAATGAGTTAACTATGGTTAGTAACACTATACATTTATTCATACATGGCATATATATGTGTACATGTATTTAATATAAGCAGGTGGATGTGATTTCTCTTGAACCTCTTAGTTGTAGATAATAAAAATTCAGTTAAATACCACAACTAATTACTCTTTTTTTTTATTGTAGGAGGCAAACGAAAAGATGTGTGTCACCCTATGGTAAGTGATCACCGCCGTTCATAGACACTAGCAACACCTGGGGAGTCACAAGTGCGTTCCTGGCCTTTTAAAGAAGTGTATACTCGTTTCTTGAAGGTTTGCAATTCATAATTGTTTGGAAATACTGCCGCTGGGAATCAATTCCACGAGGTCGAAGTACGAGGCAGAAACAACCTTGAAAACCTCCACTCATCCAGGTGGTGTGGATGAAATTTTAGTTTTAGATAGGTAGTACGATGGTGGAATGTAGCGGCAGGGATAAGTCCAAACAACTCCTCTGAACACTCACCGTGGTAAATATGATAAAGAGTGCAAAGAGACGCTATAATAATTACTTGCATTATTAAGCCCAACAAATATTACAATTTCATTTTTTAATATTTATTTATACTTTACCAACTTTAAGAAGGTTTAAGCATAATGCACTATTTATTTGTTTTATATTAATTAAATTTTTTTATCCTGTAAGAATAAATACTTAAAAATTATGCCAGTTTCATACAAGAAATCAATGTTTTTAGAGATATTCTTATTTATTGATTATATTTACAAATGAAATAAACATATGTATAAATTATCTGAAACTACAAAATAACATTAACCTCTCCTACATTTCCCTGACCTTCAAAAGAAGAGTACTACAGGTTGCCTTCAAAATGCCCTTTTACAAAATATCCTTGTATACTGAAATCATGCCTAAGTCTTTACCACACAAATATTTTAAGAATGTAAACATGAATAAGCTTGTATTGGTATGTATAAGGCAGTTTCTACTTGTATCGTCAAATATAAAATTGTCTTCTAATTTACACAGCATAAAGATTAATAATATAAAAATAAACAATAATGTGCACCTCAGTTTATTAGCTTTTTTTACTTGTATGGGTAAAAATTTGGTATAGTATAGAAAAGCATATTCATATATTACAATTACGATCTTGTGCAACCACATACGATAGATAAATAGAACGTTTTTATATATACACGAAGATATGTAAAAAGATGGCACTCTACTGACTCATTCTCGTCACACACAACATCTAAACTGATTTTCATAGAACTTCTTTAATTAGTATAATCTTTCTATATACATTTTCGTGTTCCGAAATCAATGAATTATAATAAAATACATGATTTGCTTAGTTACTTGTTAATACAACCTAATTTTTTTGTGAAAAACGTACTTAGAGAGTTAAATTAAAAAAAACATAGTTTTCATTATCTCCGTTAGATCTAGTGTTTTAATAGAACTTACATCGAATCTGGTATCGAAGTTACTCATTTTTTTTAAAACACTTTACAGTTTCGTCAATATAATGTAGGTAAAATAAATAAACTCCAACACATCAAACTCATCGCTTTAAAAATTTTGACATAATAATTGACAATTGACACCTGCGCGCTGCGTCTAGCCCACGTTGTCGATGGTTCATGTATTGTCTGTGGTCTACAGAGTCCATAAAACGGACACAATATTTAACAAGGTAGCCCCAATGTTATAAACTGTTATAGACAGCTTTTAGGCGTGCAATGACTGCGACACGGCGTGCCGTTGAGGCAGGAACTACGCAACACACTCTATCGGAGAGTGCTGTGTAAGAGGATTAGTATTATATTTTGGCCAAGCTGTGTAACGGTGGCGGATAATTTTGTGTACAATTGAACATGGCATAAGTATTTTTTACATTTTGGCTACATTAGGTGTACTAATTGAAAAGTATATATATTGAGTATTCGCTATTTTTTAATTTTAATAGTGGTGTATATATATTACGTGCTTACAATTTTGCGAAACAAATGTTACTCTGCAATTTAAAATTGTTAAATATAGTTGGCAAGGTGGATAGGTCTATTCTCCATAGTAATACTTATTAGACTCATTCATTTCCTAAGGATTTTTTTCGACCTGACTATTAGCCTGACAAGGCTTTTACAGTTTCATCGAACAACATTTCTTAACGATGGCACAATTTTTGTTTTTTTTTTATATCAAAGTGGGCTAACGAGCAGGTGGGTCATCTGATAGTAAGTTATCACCGCAGTTCATAGACACTAGCTTTAGACAATTATGGCTGACAACCCTATAACGCGATGTTTTAGTCTGTGGTAGTTCATTGATTATTATCACTTCTTATCAGTAATGTCAATTATGTATCAATAAATAGAAGGTATTTGAAACTGTGGTTGATTTCAAATTGTGTAATTCTGAACTTGCATAGTTATGCTAAATGCAAATAAGATTTGTGATGATAGTGAAAATAATGATTACATTTACAATACGCATATGCAATGAAAGTTACTATTAAAAGTAAGTAATGTTTTATTTCAATCGATACGTGTAACCTATAAACCACAGTCAATAACGTTTCAGAAAATATTATATTGATCGTTCTTTAGGCTGGACCGGTGTTGCGACCTGGCGTTGGGTAGCTAACGACGATAACTGTGGTATCTGCCGCATGCCGTTCGACAGCTGCTGTCCTGACTGCAAATTGCCCGGCGACGATTGCCCTTTGGTCTGGGGTGCTTGTTCCCATTGTTTCCACATGCACTGCATTGTAAAGTGGTTACATTCGCAGCCACAACAGCAGTGCCCTATGTGCAGACAAGACTGGAAATTTAACAACAAATAAATATTGTAAGTATTAAAAATCTATCTATAAATACTTGGTTAGAAATAAAACGTTTGTAATTTTACTAGAACGAGTATTGGATTTAATCATAGGCCTACATGTCTTGGTCTTGATGTGGTAAATAAGTGTATGAAACTTAAAACATTATTTGGCTTAGCTTGTCTTCTTATAATGATGGCGACATGCGCATAGTGAACATTTCTGCCAGTGTCATGTGATTAGAAAATATAACAAAGGAGATTGACCAGGACAAAGCTGGGATCTTTCCTTTTAAACTTGTGTAATTTGTCTCTAAGCTGGATTAGCTAAAACAAAAGTGGCATCACATCCTAAAACCCCAACTACCATACAATACATCTAACATTAAAATATTAATTTCACTATACCAAGAATAAAAGCTATACAGTAGGGTCTTGTTAAGTTAAAAACCAAAGGAAACACAAAATATTTTAAGTTATAATAGTCTATGACTCTATTTTATGAATAGAATGATATATCTCTACTGCTGTTAGGCACACAACTTATGAAATTTCTGTCATTTGAATTGAAAATCTGAAAGGCCAAAATATACTATTTGATATTGATAAGAGATTTTTTGAAGAAAATAATAAGAAGAATAGATTCAGAAATTTGTGAAACACACAAGAAAGTCAATCCATTTTTAAATGTTTCCAAATGTTGCTATTTAACACTTAAAAGTAAAAATTTCGTCAACACTTATCCATGATTTATATCTTAACAGTTAAGAATCGCATTACAAAGAAACAAGTAAAGGTAATTGTTAAAACACAGTTACTGATAAACAATCAAAACATGCATCATGATACAAGGTAAATACAATATCGACTCACATTCTTTTAACAAGCTAGATTTTTCTCTAGGAATGAGAACATGGTAAAATTTGTTTCCCACTGCTCTAAGATCTCGAAGCTAGAAATAGATAAAAAAATAAACAATAAGTTAATAGAATTATTATAAAATAAATGTTAACGTCTACGTCCGGTATCCGAGAGGCGCAGGTCAATAGTGGTTCCCCGGGTGGCGTTGTAGTCTCGCCTCTCGGATACCGGACGTAGACGTTAACATTTATTTTATAATAATTCTATTAACTTATTGTTTATTTTTTTATCTATTTCTAGCTTCCCTGCGATACCGCGCTATTGACTCTATCGGGGTGTTACTACTGACCTCGAACGCTATTGGTGGAAGTTATCGGCTGTTCATTATTCATTCCGGTGTGAGATTACATCGGTGGCATATAAAGGGCAAGATGTCGCTGATCTGGGCGCACTCCTATGTGGAAGTTATTGTAAGGCGAAGCTCTGGCCAAATAAATAGTGACAGTATCTACGATGTGTTTATTGGCAATCCTGACTGCATCGACCCTATACGTGACTAGTGTAACATAAATTTACTACCAGCACTAATTTTATAAAGGGGTAACATTTGCGTTTGGATGTGGAAAGTACTTTCCGGAACTACTGTTTTAATTTAAAAAAGTTTTTCACTATGAAGAAACTACATTATCCCAAGGTGATGTCTACATGCAGTAATAAATATATATGTATGCATATAGTATTAAAAAAATAGACTGAAAGCCTTGTTAATGTTTATCAAATTCCTTTGGTATAATCCTAAGACCACTAAAACTATCTATGACAATGTTATTTTAGTGTAATAATCGAAATTTCTAAGGAGTACTCACATTTTACTACTTTAAAAATATGTTGACATAATGTTTGACACTAATCCTTCTATCCTGTGTGAATAAAAACTCAATTATTCCAATCTAAATTCATAATCTTCTTTCAATTAACACACCTAAGTAGGGTCAGCACAACATGATTTCCTTTTCCAGTCTCACATATAATTTTTCACACAGTTCATCCAAACCTTTTTTGGTCTTCTCTACTACTATATACGTCCACCATCATACTCAAAACTTTTCTAGTTACATTAATTATTATATAGATTATTCTAACCTAAATTAATCATGATATAACTAATAACAAACATTATTATTCAATCAGTAAAAAGTTTAAGAAAAAAAAATTAATTTGTTAACCTACAAATGTCTCTTTGATAGGTTCATCCAGTGTGTTAAATTCCATGCTGTCGCCAGATGGTGCTGACCGTGTTGGTATAGTCATTTCACCTTCAAGAACCCCAACATCCCCTGAGGGGTACATCTGAAAACATAACAAAATAAACTAATACCAAATTCACTCTCAATTATCGCAATCTCCACTGTGTAAACTTAAAGTCTGTAATCATAAAAAATACATAATAACTTTATATCTATAGTGTTTATATGATTTTGTTTCTTTTTATGTAATCTATTTAGGTTATAATTGACTTTCTTCATGCAGGTAATATTCACAGATGAATGCTGTTTCCTGGAAGGACTTTTACATTTTCACTAGGTTTGATTGCAAGAGCAGATGGTATTCAGTTAAAATGACAATAAGCATGTGACCATGTATGCAAATTCTGTGCAACTAACCAAATGAGTTAACTATGGTTAGTAACACTATACATTTATTCATACATGGCATATATATGTGTACATGTATTTAATATAAGCAGGTGGATGTGATTTCTCTTGAACCTCTTAGTTGTAGATAATAAAAATTCAGTTAAATACCACAACTAATTACTCTTTTTTTTTATTGTAGGAGGCAAACGAAAAGATGTGTGTCACCCTATGGTAAGTGATCACCGCCGTTCATAGACACTAGCAACACCTGGGGAGTCACAAGTGCGTTCCTGGCCTTTTAAAGAAGTGTATACTCGTTTCTTGAAGGTTTGCAATTCATAATTGTTTGGAAATACTGCCGCTGGGAATCAATTCCACGAGGTCGAAGTACGAGGCAGAAACAACCTTGAAAACCTCCACTCATCCAGGTGGTGTGGATGAAATTTTAGTTTTAGATAGGTAGTACGATGGTGGAATGTAGCGGCAGGTATAAGTCCAAACAACTCCTCTGAACACTCACCGTGGTAAATATGATAAAGAGTGCAAAGAGACGCTATAATAATTACTTGCATTATTAAGCCCAACAAATATTACAATTTCATTTTTTAATATTTATTTATACTTTACCAACTTTAAGAAGGTTTAAGCATAATGCACTATTTATTTGTTTTATATTAATTAAATTTTTTTATCCTGTAAGAATAAATACTTAAAAATTATGCCAGTTTCATACAAGAAATCAATGTTTTTAGAGATATTCTTATTTATTGATTATATTTACAAATGAAATAAACATATGTATAAATTATCTGAAACTACAAAATAACATTAACCTCTCCTACATTTCCCTGACCTTCAAAAGAAGAGTACTACAGGTTGCCTTCAAAATGCCCTTTTACAAAATATCCTTGTATACTGAAATCATGCCTAAGTCTTTACCACACAAATATTTTAAGAATGTAAACATGAATAAGCTTGTATTGGTATGTATAAGGCAGTTTCTACTTGTATCGTCAAATATAAAATTGTCTTCTAATTTACACAGCATAAAGATTAATAATATAAAAATAAACAATAATGTGCACCTCAGTTTATTAGCTTTTTTTACTTGTATGGGTAAAAATTTGGTATAGTATAGAAAAGCATATTCATATATTACAATTACGATCTTGTGCAACCACATACGATAGATAAATAGAACGTTTTTATATATACACGAAGATATGTAAAAAGATGGCACTCTACTGACTCATTCTCGTCACACACAACATCTAAACTGATTTTCATAGAACTTCTTTAATTAGTATAATCTTTCTATATACATTTTCGTGTTCCGAAATCAATGAATTATAATAAAATACATGATTTGCTTAGTTACTTGTTAATACAACCTAATTTTTTTGTGAAAAACGTACTTAGAGAGTTAAATTAAAAAAAACATAGTTTTCATTATCTCCGTTAGATCTAGTGTTTTAATAGAACTTACATCGAATCTGGTATCGAAGTTACTCATTTTTTTTAAAACACTTTACAGTTTCGTCAATATAATGTAGGTAAAATAAATAAACTCCAACACATCAAACTCATCGCTTTAAAAATTTTGACATAATAATTGACAATTGACACCTGCGCGCTGCGTCTAGCCCACGTTGTCGATGGTTCATGTATTGTCTGTGGTCTACAGAGTCCATAAAACGGACACAATATTTAACAAGGTAGCCCCAATGTTATAAACTGTTATAGACAGCTTTTAGGCGTGCAATGACTGCGACACGGCGTGCCGTTGAGGCAGGAACTACGCAACACACTCTATCGGAGAGTGCTGTGTAAGAGGATTAGTATTATATTTTGGCCAAGCTGTGTAACGGTGGCGGATAATTTTGTGTACAATTGAACATGGCATAAGTATTTTTTACATTTTGGCTACATTAGGTGTACTAATTGAAAAGTATATATATTGAGTATTCGCTATTTTTTAATTTTAATAGTGGTGTATATATATTACGTGCTTACAATTTTGCGAAACAAATGTTACTCTGCAATTTAAAATTGTTAAATATAGTTGGCAAGGTGGATAGGTCTATTCTCCATAGTAATACTTATTAGACTCATTCATTTCCTAAGGATTTTTTTCGACCTGACTATTAGCCTGACAAGGCTTTTACAGTTTCATCGAACAACATTTCTTAACGATGGCACAATTTTTGTTTTTTTTTTATATCAAAGTGGGCTAACGAGCAGGTGGGTCATCTGATAGTAAGTTATCACCGCAGTTCATAGACACTAGCTTTAGACAATTATGGCTGACAACCCTATAACGCGATGTTTTAGTCTGTGGTAGTTCATTGATTATTATCACTTCTTATCAGTAATGTCAATTATGTATCAATAAATAGAAGGTATTTGAAACTGTGGTTGATTTCAAATTGTGTAATTCTGAACTTGCATAGTTATGCTAAATGCAAATAAGATTTGTGATGATAGTGAAAATAATGATTACATTTACAATACGCATATGCAATGAAAGTTACTATTAAAAGTAAGTAATGTTTTATTTCAATCGATACGTGTAACCTATAAACCACAGTCAATAACGTTTCAGAAAATATTATATTGATCGTTCTTTAGGCTGGACCGGTGTTGCGACCTGGCGTTGGGTAGCTAACGACGATAACTGTGGTATCTGCCGCATGCCGTTCGACAGCTGCTGTCCTGACTGCAAATTGCCCGGCGACGATTGCCCTTTGGTCTGGGGTGCTTGTTCCCATTGTTTCCACATGCACTGCATTGTAAAGTGGTTACATTCGCAGCCACAACAGCAGTGCCCTATGTGCAGACAAGACTGGAAATTTAACAACAAATAAATATTGTAAGTATTAAAAATCTATCTATAAATACTTGGTTAGAAATAAAACGTTTGTAATTTTACTAGAACGAGTATTGGATTTAATCATAGGCCTACATGTCTTGGTCTTGATGTGGTAAATAAGTGTATGAAACTTAAAACATTATTTGGCTTAGCTTGTCTTCTTATAATGATGGCGACATGCGCATAGTGAACATTTCTGCCAGTGTCATGTGATTAGAAAATATAACAAAGGAGATTGACCAGGACAAAGCTGGGATCTTTCCTTTTAAACTTGTGTAATTTGTCTCTAAGCTGGATTAGCTAAAACAAAAGTGGCATCACATCCTAAAACCCCAACTACCATACAATACATCTAACATTAAAATATTAATTTCACTATACCAAGAATAAAAGCTATACAGTAGGGTCTTGTTAAGTTAAAAACCAAAGGAAACACAAAATATTTTAAGTTATAGAGTTTTAAATTTATCAAGGGTTTATTATTTAGAGAATATATATATAATCCAGAATATTCATTATAGTTTATCTGTTCTCTATATGTTACTTATGAATCATAACATAATTGCATTACATTTAAAAACCAAAGGAAACACAAAATATTTTAAGTTATAGAGTTTTAAATTTATCAAGGGTTTATTATTTAGAGAATATATATATAATCCAGAATATTCATTATAGTTTATCTGTTCTCTATATGTTACTTATGAATCATAACATAATTGCATTACATTGAAGGGCGACAAAACATATAACATATGTTGCTTTAAAAAATACAAGCTCATTAGTATAGACGCCTAATATTTAAACTCTATTATTAGATGTCTATTAGATGTATAGAATATTTATTCAGAACAGTACAGTTGTTATTTCCATAAGCATCAATAACGTAAAAAGAAATAACATATGTTCGAGTTATTTTTATTATGAAAAATATACAGCACAGTTACAGAAAAAAAAATTATAACAGGAATGTTTTTCATACATTAAGTTCTTTTTAACACATAATCTTTTACCACTCACTTAGGCATATATGAATAATTTTGCATACATCTTAAAAACTTATTACAATACAATAGTTACATTACCTTGATTTAATTTCTCAACAAGAAGCATAAAGATATTAAAGATCTTAATTTACGGATGATATCTAACACATAGATTCTGAACAAACAACATTATTGTTTATCAATATGCAAAAAAATAATTTAATATTCAATTTAATTTAATCTTGAACCTAAAAATATTAGAAGAAAATAGTAGTTTAAAAAAAGCACTTATAATGATGTTCATAAAAAATGAAATATCAATATACTTGTTTTTAAGAGGGATAGAAGATATGTAATTCATTTTTTTTATTACTATAACACGAAATTAATCTCACTACTGAAAAAAAAACAAGTTTAATTAGAATATGTATAAAGTGTTTTCTACATATTTATAATAGATCTTTAAAAATAGCTAGATATTAAAAATCTACAAATAGTGATATAAATATATGTACATGTAGATAGATATATATATGGCAGTATAGATTTACAGTGATTTCAACATATCAACATCAAAGCTACCACAGATTCAGAGAACAACTTAGTCATAGAGAAGAGCTGGCAAGAAACTCGATCTGGTTTATCTCTTCATATTATATATTTTTACAGAACATAAATAGTCACATTCTTTTTTTTTGTGGATGCACAGAGAGTACATCATATGTCCACTTTTTTTTCAAGTATCAATTTTGACATTGCCAAGTTTAAAATCGTAATTCTTAGATTTTCAGAACTCATAATATACTACATTACTACATACATTTACTAATTTTAGTTCTTTATAAGCGTGGATAATGCTTATACAAAATAAGATGCTTATAAAAGTCTTGAGATTTCATATTTAAATTTTATGCGTAAAAATTTTAATGAAAGAAAGTGTATATAAATTATATATTCAATAAATCAGTATAATGTTTACGCATGTATTTAGAGTTATTAACATTATACACTTTCTATTTTTACATCATCTAGTTTTGGAAGTTTACATAATAAGGTGAAACTGATTTTGATATTGGATTCTTTTTTCTAATTGAGAAATCGGTTCTTCTTGTTATCTTTTCAATATCTTGCATAAAAGATAGTGATAATATGATAATAGAATAAGTGAAATTGTTTCATTAAAACCAGGAGAAATTATGATATCAATGTTCAAGCAGTTTTATAACCTCAAAGCAAAGTTTGAAAATTTATAATTCACATGAATATAAGTAAAATAAAATATACAATTTCAAAATTGTCAATATTTTAAGACACTTTTAAACATTCTAAACTTTATATCTGTTAAAATATAACTATATTCCTTTATTTTTACTAATATTTACTTCTATACATTTAATACAATCAAATTACATAGGGAGAAAATGAAGTACAGTCGGAATATAGAATACAAATCTATGTATAGGTGTGAATTATATTATAAGTAGTATGTATACCGTTGAGACAACTTAAGGCTAAATAAATGCCAATTTTAGATTCCCATAATAATATTGTAACATTGTTTTGTGTTAAACTCATGACTGTATTATATGCAAGACCAGATTTAAGTCTATATTCACAGCGGTCAAAAACATTGACGAGGACTGTAAGATAATTACGAAAGCGGAATATTGATCTGTTCTGTATAGTTAACATAATTATTTAAAAATAGTTCCATAATCTATATCATTTGAAGCGATGATAGTTTAGTTGATAGAGTGTATGGACACAGCGTTGTATTGACATAGGTTTGAACCCTTGTAAGTTGAGCTTCCGGTTGAGGAATACATCATGATGTAACCATAGCATGATTGTAGGGTTTTTTCTAAGTCCGCCTGGCTAGCTACCACCGTCAAGTTGAAGATATGTCGTCAAGTACTTGTCGGTGTGATCCAGTAGATCTAGAATTAAAAAAAAAATGGAATTAGCCATAGGATTTTTTCCAAATAGAAAGTTTATTTTCCTGTTTCATACTAAAACGCGAACGGGTCTATTTCTGTCTGTTGTTAATTAATGTGGAGTGTGAATCTTTACTCTATGAACTGTATGACTTAAAAATATAGTAAAACAAAAAGAAACGTTTCATTTATTTAAGCAATACTTAAGTGGTTTCCCGTAAATGCAGCAAATGTAGTGTAACATTTCGATTGCGACGTAACAATAGGTCAGAGAATGCTTTCGAAACCAACAACAATGGTGTGTCGCGTAAATTCGCGGATGCCGACCGGTAGCAGTTGCGTTAATTCTCATAGTAAACAATCACTTATTAAACTGCGGGTCAATGATTTGTTCCGCTCTTACTACACTAGGGAGTATTGCAATATACACGATATATCGTATTGTAATTGTTGTTTACATCCTCTAACCATTTGAAGCTCCGATGGTCGGTGTTACCCGTAATTAATATGACCAACCAATTAAACTTTATTACGAACTTGATTGACAGTAATATCAAAGTTGTGACGCTAATAATTCAACGAAATATAAAATACAAATACATAGTATACATATCTGGTTTTCTACGTTTCATAATACGTCAGTTTTAAGCTGGCCTTATACAAAAGGAAACCTCTCCGAAATTCCAGTACCTTGTTCTATTTGATCTGAATACATTTACCGATCCTCCCGATAAAATAACGGCAGCGAACGATCAGTGCCAGCCTGTCTCTCCAAACAGAGCGTGTTCACGCCCACGCCCGCGTAACCACAGATCACGCCGCCGTGGTGTGGGGGTAAATTTCGCTCCCGCACACCAGATTAGCTCAGATAGGTCGCGAACTGCATGTATCAGACAACAACCCCAGCCGAGGTGAGCCGTGCACCCTTGAGTTAGTTGTCAAATAAAATCGCCTGAGTGCCTTAAACGTTCGCCTTCGTAGTCCGGTGAAGCTGTTAAGACCTTGCAAGGTCAATAGCGTAGTCAGTTCGAAAAAATAATCTGAATATGGAAAGAGAATTGATACTGATTACACTACACATAGTTGTTTGTAATAATAAAACGTAAAAATTATGTACTGTGAACATTACGGCGGGAAGATTTTGACAGTATTTTGACGAATTCTTCAATGTACACAGAATGTCAGTAACATACTTAGATTAATTAATACGTTTGCTAATGAATATAATGTGTAAAAGAGAACAATAACGTAATAAGGATAGAGAATAAAATAAATCATAGAGACCTAATTGATAATCCGATTCCAATCTCTGTACTCACGTCTCACTTACATGATATGTATGGAATGATGCACATAATGAATTCGGTTTTTCTTCAAATCCATTACACTCTGAATAAAATAAACTGAAAAAATCATAATGTTTGGAATGTCTGAAACTGAAAAAGATATTCCAGCTGCGTAAAGACAGCCTTAAATGCGCCGAGACTTTATTTTTGTATTTACTAGTAGCGAAAACGCTGCGACACACATAAGTTGTTTATTTGCATATTCTTGATTAAAAAACTCATTATTATTAATCCTATATCACTAATATAAAAGCAAATGAAACAAATTATACATATTTAAATTTAATATTTTTAGTTGTAGCTCTATTTAGGATGATATACCATAATTTTATTTTTCTCCTGTTATTCATTTGTGTGTACAATACACAATAATTCATAGATCTCTCTATTACATATAGGTTTAATAGATTATAGGTTCTTTCGGAATTCAGACCCTCGGTTGCTGCAGAAGTAGTGTATTAAAGGACTAACCCACTAAACATAACTCAGTGTCTGCTTGTTTATACACGATTAGCAATGCGATAAAGGAAGCCTTAAAAGTGTAAACCATATTATTATGTATAACTTTTTTTTCTCGAACTGTCTACGCTATTGACCTAACAGCTTCACTGGACTACTAAGACGAGCGCTTAAGGCACTCAGCCGATTTTATTTGACAACTAGCTCAAGGGTGCACGGCACACCTCGGCTTTGGCTGTTACCTGATTCATGCAATTCGCGACCTATTTGACGTTATGTATAACGTTTATGTTCCATATAGTCTTTTCACAGTCTACGGAACTAATTATGATCGTACCATTTTTATCGGTTATGCACAAACCCTGTTTTAAACTTTCTTGTTGATTAGTGAAAATGGTATATATGTATATATTTACAACATTTAAATTCAATATAGTTTTGCTGCGAAACGTAATGTTAAGAAATAAGTATCGCCTTATTAATGATTTAAACGGAGGTAACGCACCATTCATTTTATTAGATAAATAAATTTTATAGTTACGAATGTGCCGTAATAGACGAAGAGGCTACCTACTACTAGCACGCGACACGGACGCAACGACGGTAACGGTGCAGCGCGGCAGCGTAGAGTAGAATAGTAGGGGCGGTGCGGCGCCAGCCGACTCATTTACCGACCTGCCTGCAGTCTTGAATCGCGCGCCCGCAAAGTGATACATGTCGTGCCGTCCGCGTCCGTAGCGCGAACGCGACTCACGAGCGTACCGCCGTGCTAGTGTTAACGCGCTCCTTTTACTATAACACTTCTAGTATAGTATTGTTCGAGTGACGCCTCAAGCATGTTGATGGTACAGACTAACGCGCAACCCATAAAGAACAAACTAAAAGGTCCGCCGCCGGTACCTCCTCGGCCCAACCAGAGCGTGGTCGCCGAGGCGCTGGCGAAAACTAGGAAGGCCGTCGCCGAATCCAAGGCTAACTTTACGAAGGCTCGCGCTTTCTCTAAACAAGAACAAAAAACACCACCCAAATACAAAACATTAGACCGAGCTAACACAACCGGACAGCCGACTGTGTCGCCGAAACAAAACGGTTTAGCTCGTGTTAAATCTTTTATCAGAGATGTTATCAGTGATAGAAGCTCCTCATCTGACGAGCGTAAGTCAAGTGGTCAAAATTCTCGAAGAAGCTCAAGCGACAGCGCGTCAGCGCCGGCGTCCGTTAAAAAGTCTAATGAGTCGCTCAATTCAAAAGCGGTCAAAACTTGTAGACAAATACTAGTGAGATCGCTATCGACTTCGAACAAGTTAGATCAGGATACAAAATGTAAGGTCACAAAATCATCGAGTTTCGCAGAGAAAACTCTGCCGCTACGCAAAGCGCCCCCACCGCCACTCTCGCCTAAACCTAAGTTAAAACCAATGAAACCTTTACCTGTACACAAATATACGTTAGATAAATTATCACGTAAGGAACCACCGGAAGTTAGTCCGTATTCCTCACCCATTGATGCTAAACCATCGCAGTGTCCTGTGCTAGAGGCGCCCTATGCCTCAGTAGAGGAAGTTCAAGAATTCGATGACAGATTACGGAATAGCCCGTCGAAACAAGTCAACAACCTCGCCGAACCACAAAACGATTCAAACACCCTGTGTGACCGACCAGAAAATAAAAATAACAATTCACTGGAAAGAAAAACATCTCGCGTCACAGAGATGTTAATTTCGGAAATTCTTGCTGGTAGGAACAATAATATGGACGAATCGAACGTTGTTATAGATAAAGGCAAAGAGGCTAACTATTTATGTAACGGTAACGAATCGCCCGAGATGGAAATTATGAAAGATATGAATAATCATGAAATGTTGATATACGAACTGCAGACTATGCGGTCGCAGTCAAACGTGCCAGATACGTTAGATAATCAGGAATGTACTGATAACAATGGACATTGCGATTCTGAGGATTCGGAACAAAATTACGCCATGTCTTCAATAACCAGCGGACACACTGACGATGGCTACGATACAGCGTATGCTTATATAGTTGACGATGACTTAAAGTCTAGGTACGTTTGTTCAGAATGACAAAATTACATAACATAGATTATATTCTGTTAGTTGTTTCCAGGAGCATTTAATGTCTTATAAGAATAGTTGCTACAAAATATTAAATACCAATCTAATACGAAATACTTTAATGTCAGCTCATTTAATTTTTTCAAATTATCCATAATAATCATTTTTATTTATTATTGTTTTCGATCACATAACACTAGCATATGCCACTTTTAGGGCTCGGTAACAGTATCACCTAATGTAAGCAATGTGCTGACGATATCCGCCGGATAAGTTTTTGTTGGATGCAAGCAAGTAAAGATAAATAAACTCAAAGCCACACACTCGTTACTGCTACTAAACCGTACATTTTTTCATTGTGTTCCTAAATATTTATAAACGATTAGGTAAAACCCTATTTATATAAAACGCAGACGCTCTTGGTAACCTTGAGAGGCACATTATTGGATGGTATCGTTTTCTTTTATTTCGTTAATAACATTCATATATTTTAAATATTTATTAAGGTTTCAATAAAAATGTATTTATTCAAAATATCATCATCATGCCCGTATCCCACGTATGTAGAGTCGACACGACGTGTTCCTCTTCCACTCTGCCCTGTCAGATGTCATCTCAGTATTCACACCTTTTATACACACAGAACACAAGCTATCAACACCTTTTTCGATCTTCCTCTACTTCTATATTAATCCGCTTTCATACGTAAAACTTTTCTTGTTACATTACTCTCATCTTTTCTTATAATATGCCCGTACCATGCTAACCTATTGCTCCACAACTTCACTGTCACTGGTGCTATTTTCAAACTTTCTTTAATATACTCATTCTTAATCTTATTCGTTCTGGTTACACCACACATCCATGTTAAGATTCGCATTACCACATGTAATGTTTCCCGTCTATCTCTTGCGTAGCCAGCACTCGGATCCGTATAACATGACTAGTATTAATAAAAAAATAACATAATTTAACTGATTAGATTATTCATTATTAACTAATTAATTATTTTATTTTATTCAAAATAGCAAAAGAAATATTCATTAAAATTCCTACAATATTTCCAAGCAGAGTATTTGTGAATAACGAAGCCAATAAGAAATATAGATATTTTAATAAAATAGAATATTCCCCTCCCCACCTTGCTCTTAGATTTAAACATACAGTTTAAATTAACAAATTTTCATTTCTTATATTTTTTCCGCGAAATTAGTATATTTGTAGCTGTGTGTTAGAAGGTCATTCAGCTCAATCAAACCCGGTTTATACTCATTATCCGGTTTGTCAGTTCTAGATTTACGAAATACTAGGTCATTGTAATTTTATCCTTGGAGCTTTGAAAGATTTGAATTATGTTTTCGGTGATGTAATCGCCAAGACTATTATCAATGTAATTTAACTGAATCATAACGTTCCGACTGATTATATTTGTCTATTCACTCAATCGTTTTTGCTTCTGAATGTCTCACACCTGGTTCATGGGCTTTGTATTAAAGTTATCTGTCATTAAACACAAATTAGTTTATTTTGTGGTGTCACTTATTTATCTTGACTCCATTAGTTTGGATTTTGATACCTATTAAGGCTTTAACCACGAAATATAGAGACAGATGTGATATCAAGCTTCCAATAATTAAGTATATAATAATTAAGGTAGGTGGTAGAGCCACGCCGATGCTGCTACTGGTTTCAGCATGAATGGGTCGGCTCGCTAAGTAACAGTGTTTGCATTGTTGCGTTTCGTTCGGTCACTGATAACGCCGAGGGCCCACCTCCCTTTGCCATTCCCCTCCCTTCCCCTTCCCCTGCCCTCAAACACAGGCTGGCAACGCACGTGCGACTACTTTGGTGTTGCAAGTGTATATGGACGGTGGTGATCTGTTCGTTTGCCATCTATGATATATAAAAAAAAAACAAGTATATATTACCTTTTACAGTTGTTACTATTTTGAACGTACGCCATTTTAGTCATAAGTAACTTCTGAATAATTATTAACTAAACTAGATGTGCTCACGACTTCGTTCGCGTGAAACCTTATGTAAAAAAACAGTGATTAATAAAATCATTTTGAATGTATTAAGTCCATTTACTTATTTACTTTTCTCTCGTACTTAAGTCGCGTCGTCATTAAGATTACAATGACTTTTGATAGACAGAACCGATTTTAATGAAACATAGACTAAATGTTACTCGAATATATTCTTTATGATTTTCTTGAAAAGGTTTTATCATGAACGCAGTATTTTTGGTAGTGATGCGTGTTCATACAAAGAGACAGCCAGACAGACAGAAATTATTTTATACTAACTGGACCGGCAGACGTTGTCCCGCCCTTACTATAAAAAAATCTTTGACAAATTATATACTAAAATCTTCCCCATGAATCACTTTATACACTGGTGAAAACCGCATGATTGCGTTCAGTAGTTTTTGAGTTTATCGCGAACAGACAGACAGACGCGATAGGGGACTTTGTTTTATACTATCTAATGATTTTATTTTAGTACTTATTCTTAAACACCTGCAACGATTTTTTTACACAAATCTAAATAGTACAGATACGTTAGATTTACGTTCTTATTCTAGATATAGATTAGAATTAATAATATCAAAGATAGGTTGTGTTAAGTAGAGTTTTATATGAGTTATTTTGATTAGACTTACGAGATGTATTTTACACTTATAAATTAACTCCCGGTTAAGTAGGTATGTCACCATTATTATTGTGTATTTCGCTTCAAAGCAATAAAACAGTTCCGAGCTAAACAGCTGTGTCCATAGTTGAACATGTGTATGGTATTTCTACTCGAGTTATTAGTGCAATACTGACCTAAATTTTTACTTTCTCTATCGTCAATACGTTAATTTAACATTTGTTGCGATGACGTCTCAGTGTTGGCGCGTTGGGATACCGCCTGGGCACAATATGGAATCGGATCTTATAACAAACACTCGATAAAGTTGAAAATTGTAAGCTCATTTCTACCATCCATTTTATTTTCTCTAACAAGGCTTCTATAAAGATATCTGAATTTGTTTATCTAATAATAGAAGTATATAAAATCATTGTAATGGCTATATATGGCCTGAAGAGGGGCAGAGGGGAATCCCATCCACGCTGTAAATGTTAATTGGCATTTCTTTAAAATTTCATATAGGGTAATTACCCCTCCCAAGATAGTTTAATTGATTGGAATCTGAAAACGTATGCGGTTTCTTTGTTTTGCTAATCTGCTAATCATCCAATTGTTTGACTTATGTTTCTGTGATTACGTTCTTTAGTTATGCAATTCATTATATACCTCTGGTTTTAAATCCATAAGCTGTAACAATTTACTGGCAGTTGTGTCCACTGCTTTTCGAAATTATAATCTTTCATAAAGAAGAATGCCACGAGATGGTGGTGCCTGTTTAGTGGTATTTTCATATAATAAGAATATAAATGTAAAGTTTCAGTACTTTTTAGATATTTCTAAAAACTAGTGGGCGCCCAGTGGTCGACGTTCGACCATAGTACATTGATTTTTTAAAGGGATAAATATTATAATAATAGTTGTATGTTATAATATCATTGTTGAATGTAGAATGAAAAAGGGTAATTGGAACGTAAGAGTAAAAAAATACATACAGTCGAGCATAGAAACCTCCTTCGCAACCTTTTTTGAAGTCAAAATGTCTCTTTTATTTACATGTGTGTATATGTTGTGTAAAATTGAAGCATTAGTGTGAGTAATGCATATTTTAATTAATTTAATATACTTCTAATGCATTTTATATAAAATAAATAGGTTTCTGCACTTCTCCTCCATATAAACTTTAACTATGCCAAATTTCACGTTCATCCGTTCGCCCAATTCCGTTAAAAAGGTGTACAAAGTTTAGGCTTCACGTGTTAATATATACGATGATAATTGTTGCAGTTATCTGGGAATAAGTCATAAAATACATTTCAATCATTTTTAGAAATGTCTCTTTGTTTGGTCACACATCACTGCTAAAATTTTGACTTAATGATATAACCTCAAGAAAGTCATAAAGCATATCTGCGAGTAACATTTAGTTTGTGTTTCATTAAAATAGGTTTGGTCTATCAAAAGTTATTGTAACTTTAATGACGATGCGACTTAAGTACGAGAGAAAAGTAGATAAGTAAATGAACTTAATACATTCAGATGACTTTATTAATCATTGTTTTTTTTTTACATATACAAATCCCACGCGAACGAGTCGCGGGCGTAGCTCGTTAGAAATAAATATATGCCAACATTGGCTACAGTAATTATCTATAGGTGCGTTATAAAAAAATAATTTTTATAAGTATTTAAAAATTCTTTAAGTTCTATCTTTTTTTACTGTTCACGCAAAATATATCTATAGTAATTAGGTAATATGGTACGCGATGCGAAACCACGCAACGTTGCCATGTTAATTTGAATTTTTAACAGTTCATAATTAAAATGTAATCTTGCTAATAGGTTACGCAAGCAGTTCCGCGCGATAAGCACAATGTCGCTGCAAGGGTTGCCGCCTCTGCCTAAAAGCCTGAGCGGGTTCACGGAATGCGAGGCCGACGACGTCCAGGAGCCGGGCACCCCTGTTGAACAACCACCGACAGATTTCGACTCGCAGCTCATTTACCTGAAGAAGGAAATGGTAAGCCGACCCGACCCATTTCTGTTCGCGATCTGTTATCGGGTGTGCACCTGCTAGAGTGATAATAGCGTGTGCCGGTTTCGTTTACATAGTTTGTTGTTTTATGGCCATTTTATTTTCTTATGCAATCGGTTTGTTTATTAAATTCACTTCACTTTAAAATTATACAGGCTAAACTAACTATTACTAACTCCTGTATGGTACCTTTCCGGTAGAACATTTTATACATTTTTTCCAAATTAGTTGATACATAATTATGAACCTTATATTCATTACATTAAGTCGTGGTTTGACCGGTGGAATATCAACCCGATGTCCGCAGGTTTTAACCCCGGCATGTACCAACGAACTCTTCGGAATACGCTTACATTTACTAATTCAAGTTGGAAACACTATTGACATGATATCATCCATAATCTTCGTGTAACTAGCGACTTATACAACATACACAGAGTTAATTCACAAATGGTAGGATATTTTTCTAACTTACTTGATACTTATCGTTATAATTCAGCTAATTGAAAAAATACCTTTATAGATTACTAGCTTATGCCCGCGACTTCGTCCGCACGGAATAGTGACTTTAGGATAACGCTAACACGCAGCGGAAGCTCTCAAAAGAAAAAAATACCCCGATTTTGAAACATTCTCCATTGGTGCTCCGTTCCTATTGGTCTTAACGTGATGATACATAGCATATAGCCTTCCTCTATAAGTGAGCTATCTAACACTGAACGCATCCTACGTGTTCTATTGGTGTATAAACTATATCATTGATTTACTAAATCTCATCAGAATCCGTTCATTAGTTTTACTTTTAATAATAAAAAATCATCCATCAATCCTCAGAAACTTTTATGATCTTAACTATCTTTTATTCGCAGCTACACTCGTGTTAATGTAGATTACGAAAGGTACGTTACATCTTATTCTGTCCCATCTATCAAATTTCTGCAAAATTTCGTGATGAGCGGTTGAGTAACTAAGGAGTGAAAACGTAACAAACAAACTTACTTTATTATGGTATTAGTTCGGATAGGATTTTAAATCTATACATATAATAAAAATGAAGTGTCTGTATGTCGTTACATACACTATAAACTAACAGCTATTTACTGATTGGATATGAGAGTATATACGTTACTTACAAAAAAAAAATTGTCTGCCTGTATCTTTGTTCCGTGTAATCTCCGAAACGACTTGACGGGGATTTCACTAGCAGATAGCTCAAATTGTATCATTTCGTATTATTAATAGGAATTGCCTAAATCAAATTATTTACTCAACACTATTAGTAATTGTAAAGGCTGAAATTGATTTTCAGGAACTTATATCTACCTAATATTTAGGGCAATATCTAAAAGAGATATATGGTTAAAACAGAAATAAAAAATAAAGTTTATAAAAACAGTTCCTGGTGTTACTCGTAACTACGACTCATCATTGTAATTAGAGCTATATGAAGGAGACAAAATCGTAAAAGCTAACGAGGTTGTGCGGGAAAAACGTTTCTCTTCACACGTGACAAAGCAATGCTCAAATGTAACTAGGCTTACGAAGTACCGGATTGCTGCGATAACGTCAAACTTACAAGCGACATGTGTTCCACTAACTCCACATACAAAGCGTATAATACTATTTATTTCAATGCTGCCATCTTTAGCACGAACACAGGGGAGTCGTTCTATTTTCGTTGTCACAACTTTGAACGTTTAGTTTTTATAAAACTTGCCCTTACTAGGTAGGGTTGTCATGAGACCGAAGACTGAAAATAATAAAAAATTTAATACTAGGTACAGATATCGTTTTATTTTTGGAACTGACAACGCTATTGGCCTGACGGATCTTCACAGCTTCACCTTACTAAGGCAAGCGCTTAAGGCACTTCGCCACTTAGCAACAACTCAAGGGTGCCAGAGTGGTCGAACCTCGGCTTGGGCTGTTGCCTCGGCCACAATTTCGTGACTCTGAATCCTTAGAGTCACATGTGTCCGGTACATGTATGGATCACGAATTCAAACGTGTATTTCGTGTCTGACAAACAAACAGAACTTCGCCGGACTTCTTCTTCGCTCTGGAGTTGCTCCAAATAGTGGCACAG
This sequence comes from Antheraea pernyi, assembly GCA_015888305.1. Lineage (NCBI taxonomy): Eukaryota > Metazoa > Arthropoda > Insecta > Lepidoptera > Saturniidae > Antheraea > Antheraea pernyi. The sequence goes on from MU158981.1 coordinate 464,331, forward strand.
TAAACAAAATATAAATAAAAAACATTTGTAGTTCATACGCAGTAAAAGTGAAGCTTTCAAAAATAAAGCGAAATGAGTGCATATCACGCTGTTCTCCAGCAATCGAAGGCAAGCGAGACACTGTATTCCAAATTTACCCGAGGCAGTGTTTACCCCCACCAATTTTCGTCACACAAAAAGATTGCGGGTCAGAATTAAAAGCCCTCCCATAATTCTCACTTCAATAAATATTGTGTTGGAAGAGCCTAATGTCATAAATATCGTTTTTTTACTTTACGTGTGTAAAAATTTTGGCGAGAAAATAATACGCATATAATATATTACATTATTTTCAACTTTTTTTTCTTTATAGTTATAAAAATTAGATTCAACATATTGCGTGATGGCAAAAATTTGTTTTTCTTTTAGCCTACGCGATACATAAAAACAACTGAATGTTGGCATGTTCGACACAAAAAGGTTGTTAATATAATCAAAGCGTTCCTTTTGCAATTAAATATGTAGATACGCTTTAAAAATAAAAATAAACGCATGTTCGGTCATTCATGGACGCGTGACAACCCTCGCTACACACGCGTCGTGCGTCTGATGTTCCATAAATGGAAGATTATGCAGTTTCACTAAACTGAAAGTTTTCGTAATATCCTCCGGACATAATATATTTAACCATTTGGGGGTTTTTATAACGAAATATAATAAAATTTCATTTAGGCCGAAACTTTTACGTTAAACAAGGTTTCCTTTAATAAATTTTACGATTCCTACTAAACGCCCTTTTTATTTATTTCTAAACATTAATGAGATTACATTAATATGAAAATACATAAATTACTTTTTTTACAACCACGAAAAAAAATACGATTTTAATATTTGTATATTACCAAGCGTTGATATACAAAAACCCAAGATGCACACTTAACCTCTCACAGCTGGCACACAAAAATGAGTGCGTTATGCAGTAATTTCAAGTAGTCTTGCGTCGCTTGAGCCCTTGTAAAAACAACTTTAAATCATTCAGGTAAGGCAAAATCACATAACCACGTACGTATAATGGTAAGTTTATGCGGCTGATTTTGAACGCTACTTTTATTCGAGACTGTGTGTCTTGGGTGTTTATATGTCAATGCTACCAAGCTTTATAATCGTATCGTCACAATTAAATCCTAAGTATATAATCAATATAAAATACACTTATATATAAGTGAGGAACTCGGTCAAACGCTACAATTAAAAATATTATTTGCATTGAATACAAAAGTCAGAACTAAATAAATAAATATATATTAATGTGTACATAAAAACAATAGATAAAATGGCAAACAGTGTTTCGATGCGATTAACTCATCGTGTACCTACCTAGTAGATAACACCGATAATGATTACTGTCCATGGCCGTTTACAAGTATGACGAATGTTCTGCTCATCGATTATTTACAGTTTGCATCTATACATTTTATATTCAATTATACATAAGTTCTTTAACTGAAAACTTCTCTAGGTGCTTTGAACGGTATTTTTGACAGAAGATAAATTTATAATTTCAGCATAAATTATTATGTACTTCTTGAGAATGCTACGTCGATTATTTTCATCCAACTTTGGACTATTCATCTAAATCTAATTGACTATTACTGTAGGGGCAGGAAGCGTACCTCTCATTCCTCTGCACGTGCTCCCTGGGTGCTGCTAATGAGTAACAAATTTTTGACCGCTGCTCTGTTCCATATAAATTGAACCTCGCAGCTACAAATATCCTAATCCATCAATCGATGACAATGAGATAGACGCTCTATTTAGCTATACGATTCAATAAGGAGTTTAAATCGTCTTGGATAAATAAATAATTTAATGATTCGGTACACAGATGTGTTATGGTTAAAAAAAGGAACGCGCTAAAGTGTCATAAACAGTGACATTAATTATCGACCGACATACTGGTAGCTGTCTGCGCAGTATTATAGTGACGTCAATACTCATGTCCCACTCATGGTTTGTCAATTGTTTTAATGCAAATGTGATTTTCGAAGTTTTTTTATTGATACTCATTCTATAGGACAACATATCCCACCTTGATGCGAACAAAGGAGTTTGTAAAGTAATGCGTTTGGTTTATCATGATAAATCCGAAACTTTTTTCTATCACCTTTTTAATTCTATTTAAATCCATTAAAGAAGGCCGAAATAATAAAATTGATAACACAAGGAAACTTACATTATAAAAAAATATAGCTATTAGATAGATACAGATACAGTACGTAAATTTTAGTGACATGTAGTTATTTTCCAAAGCACTTTATCATTGGGTTATTACTAACAGTAGCAATTCATAAATTGCAATTTAAATGCATATTAAATGAAGGGCACAGCGTTCTATTAAACTTCTTCGGTGTTATTACAAAAAAGTTAAATACGTATT
>MU158981.1:467945-487765 GCA_015888305.1 Antheraea pernyi
TGTCGACAGAAGTGAAAACTCAAAACAATGAAATAACTGTGTCCTCTTTCGAATTTTTAAATTAATTGTAATATGAATGACAATATTTACATTTTATATTATTAGCGGGGACCTATTGATCTTAGCGTGATGATAAAAATTGTAAAGCGTTATTTTCCGAGTATAAACTTCTGGTTTTTCGCGTCGATTAACCTATGTTTGGTTAATAGCATGAACTTGGATGTCAGCTGGTGACAGATTAGTAGGTTTGTTGGGTTATTTCTAATGACCACCTACCTTTTTTTTTCCATTGGGGAATCCCTAACGGATATCCATCTCGCCGGGCAGCAAAGGATAGATATGCCCGAGTCGCACGGACTACCCCATGGTACCTTCTTATACCTCTCGGCTGGAAGAGCAGGGACTGTCTAATCGACACTACATCTGCTCCTCCAACAGATGTTGTCCCCTCCTAAGGGACCCAAACTACCTAGCCTCGTGTTGGAAGTTCGTTATCTAGTACCTATCAATATGTTCTGATAGTTGCACTTAAGAACCAGTTCTCTAAGTTTACTATATAACCATCTCAGCTTACATTCTATTTAATATCGACTGAGATTGTTATCAAACGCTTAAATAGAAATAAAAAACTAATAATTAAAACATTTAATAATAAATACAATTATGTCATGTATTTCGATAACACTTATAAAATGAAAGATCTAAATGATACAGAAATTTCTTATTTATTTGTACTTTGAATGACAGTTTTTTTGAATTCAAGATTAAATTGTCATCTTTATTTTAATTCGTAGACTGCATTTCACTTGAAATTACCAATAAAATAATTACATTACAGTTCCTTTGCGATGCCTTTCTTGTATGATTGTAACCTTGGGCGATTACTGCGTCATCCTGGTACTCGTTGTATGCATTCTTGGCACCGAGAAGGCACCACCGTGACAATTCTCTACCTACCGACGTCATGAATTAGTCATAAGACACCACGAGCTTCACATATCTCGACGCAATACAATTATCTCGTTTCACATGTTTTGCGTTATTCTCGATCATTACGTTGTTACGTCACCATTGAAATAGTTTTCTTGTCTAGGATATTTTTCATTATTTTTTAACAAAATATACTCGTAGATGTACGAAGCTATAAACATGTTGACTGTAACTACGAGCTGATACTCGCGACTTCGTCTGTTTCGTTCATTATTTGAACGATGTATTTTATGTGTGGATGAAAAAACGTAAGGACCTCACTATTAGCCCCACATATCCACGGCAAGTGCGTAGATTAAAAAACCTGTAGGTTTTTGAAATTTTTGTAATTTATGTTTAACTGGCGGGACCGTCGGACATTGTCCCGCCCTGATAATAAAAAAAACCTTATCATATTATATATCTAAACCTTCCACGTGAATCACTTGATCAACTCGCGAAAATGGCATGAATATCCGTTCAGTAATTATTGAGTTTATCGCGAATAGACAGACGTGGCAGAGGACTTTGTTTTATAATATGTAGTGATGAAGGAACCTGAATATATTTTTTAAAATAGGGGTCAATTATCTAGGAAGTAAAATTGAATTATTTTTTATCGAATTATATCAAGTAGCTCTAGTTTATCGCGAACAGACAGACAGACAGACGCGGTAGGGGAACTTTGCTTTATACTATGTAATGAATAATGATATTCGGAGACTTTACCGCTACTATGTTTAACATTAAAAAAAGAGAACAACAGTTTCTTAGTTTTGGTCGCATTTAAACGGTTGTTAAATTGGACTTCTCGCAGTGCTAATTTACTTTCTGATGAAAACTCGAAAAACGTAAATTTGAAGTTACTCCTTTTTTGATTAAAGGTGAAAGAATATTGACCTAATTATTCGCAACGTTTTCACAAACGTCAAATTGGGTTAAACAATTTTTTTTCGTCTGTTTCGACTCGATATATAATAAAATAACATAATTATTATATATTAAAACATCGACTTATTTCATTTTATTGACTATTAACGGGCCCGGTAGACGTTGTCCCGCCCTGATTATAAAATATATACCAACACCTTCCTCATGAATTACTTTATCTACTGGTGAATACCGCAAGTAAATCTGTTCATTCGTTTTTGAGTTTATCGCGAACAGACAGACAGAAAGACGCGGTAGGGGAACTTTGCTTTTAAAAAAAATTTAAAGGTGAGAATATTGACCGAATTATTCGCAACGTTTTCACAAACGTCAAATTGGGTTAAACAATTTTTTTTCGTCTGTTTCGACTCGATATAATGAGGTCGATCGTATTAACCGCTTATTCATGTCAGACACATTATTACTACCTATTTATTGGTCATCGGGAAAATCTTTTATATATATTAACTAGCGGGCCCGGCAGACGATGTCCCACCCTGATAATAAAACCTTGACAAATTATATACCAAAATGTTCCTCATAAATTACTTTATCCACTGGTGAAAACCGCACGAAGATGATCCGTTGAGTAGTTTTTGAGTATATCGCGAACAGACAGACAGACAGACGCGGTAGGGGACTTTGTTTTATACTATGTAATGATTCGTTAATTTTCAAAATGAACCAGATCAGAATTTTAGCCGTTCATAAGATTTAACAGTGTTTTATGTGAAAATTTCTGTCTAGCGATATTTTTTAGCAGGAGATAAACCTACGATTTCGCGTCACGGCATGATAGTAAGCGTGATCGACCTTATTGCGGTTGCGTGGCTTGCGTCTGAAGTAAGTAAGGCTAGTAAAGCGGCCTGTGAACAAGTAATATATTTATTTATTTATTTTATGTCATAAGTGGCAAACGAACACAGGTGGGTCGCCTGCTGTTAAGTGATCACCACCGTCCATGGACAATAACAACACCAGAGGAGTCGCAAGTGCGTTGCCACCCTTTGGGGGAAGTGATTAGGGGCGGGAAAGGGAGAGGAGAAGAGGGGAGGGGAGGTGGGCCTCCGGCGCTCTTACTGACCGAACGAAACGCAACAATGCAAGCACTGTTACTTCACGTCGGTTTTCTATGAGAGGGTGGTACTACCCCGGACGAGCCCGATTCATGTTGAAACCAGTAATCGTTTCAGCGTGGCTCTTTCACGATTAAGGTTTGAAAGCGTAACAGAAACAAAAATATTTTAAACCCACAAACATTCCATATTTATAATATTAATTAGGATTTCATAACCCTATCTGAAAAAAACATTAATTGATCAATATTTATCTGATTATTTATCAAAGATCTACCTCAATCATAAAGACGCCGCGTCGTCATTAAAACTACAATAACTTTTGATAGAGTGGACCGATTTTAATGAAACAAACACTAAGTTACTCCCGAGGACATAGGTCGCGAATTGCATGTATCAGGCAACAGCCAAAGCCGAGGTGTGCCGCGCTCCCTTGAGCTAGTTGTACAAATAAAATCGGCGGAGTACCTTAAGCGCTCGCCTTAGTAGTCCGGTGAAGCTGTTACGACCTTGCTGGGTGAATAGGGTAGTCAGTTCGAAAAAAAAAGGGGCTCACACAAACAGACAGACAGACATTCCTAAAAATGATTGAAGTGTATTCTATTACTTATTTCTATACACCTGCAACAATTTTGTTCACAAAAAACAAAAAAGGACAGACATATGATTTACATTATTATGTATATGAAGATAACAAAGAATATTACTTAACAAGGTAACACTGGAAATTGTATGCATAAAAAAAGGTTAGATACGTTTCCTTCCTTTTCGCCATCCTTCCGTTATTATACGCCAAAATTAATATTAAAAAAATCGTTACTATTTTATGAACATATTGAAGGATATATTTCAATAAATTTATAGTTTATTATATCATAAATATATTGTATCGGTGAGTGGAGTTTAATAGCGGGTTTCAAATTATCATTAATTAGCAACCTTGAAGACCTTGTAATAATTCGCTTCCTACGTTCTACATTCGCGTAATAACCAACTAATGTTTATAGACTATTATGTATTTATGCAATTTTATAGTAATTGCATATAGAACTATGATTGCATTGAATGCAAGTTTGATTTGCATTAAAACATGATAACTAAACTTAGGTATAAACTTCGCTCGTATTAGGTATCATAGCAGGTAAACGAACAGTTGGGTCACTTGATGGTAAGTGATCACCACCGTCCATAGGCACTACCAACACCAGGGGAGCAGCGTATTGCCAGCCTACGTTTGGGGGAAAGGGAGAGAGGTGGGCCTCCGGCGCTCTCACTGACCTAACGAAACGGAACAATGCAAGCACTGTTACTTCACGTCGGTTTTTTATGAGAGGTTTCATGCCGAAACCAGTAATAGCTTCAGCGTGGCTCTACCACCTACAGTATACATACAGAGAATAGTACATTCTCCCTGGATGTATCTCATGTTCTTTTCTGTTCCCGTGACGATGTGTATGCAAAATTCTATGCTTATTGATTGTGTAGTTGAGGCGTGAAAGCGTAACAAACTAATTCCTGCATTTATAATATTAGTAAGAACTAGATCTGGCCGCGACTTCGTCCGCGTGAAATTTAATATAAAAGAACAGTGACTAATAAAATCATCGGAATGTATTAAGTCCGTTTACGTATGTACTTTTCTCTCGTCGCGTCGTCGTGAAATTTACAATAACTTTTGATAGAGTGAACAATTTGAATGAAACCAAGATTAAATGTTACTCGAAAATATACAATATGATTTTCTTGGTGATGTTTTATCGCGAAAGCAATATGTACATTAGTAGTGATGCGTGTTCATACAAACAGATGGACAGACATTTCTAGAAATGATTGAATGATATTTTATTACTTTTTTTTATATTATAGGAGGCAAACGAACAAACGGGTCACCCGATAGTAAGTGATCACCGCCATCCATAGACACTAGCAACACCGGGCGAGTCACAAGTGCGTTGCCGGCCTTTAAAAAAAGTGTACGCTAGTTTCTTGAAGGTTTCATAAAAATCTAAAACGTGTAGACACGTTACATGTAAATTCTTATTATATGTATGGATTCCGTATAAAGATTTACTATACACTGAGAATTACAAGGAATCAAGTACTGAAAAATAAAATAGCCTCTTTTTAAATATGGTCATAATTTTAGTTATTATTTAATAATCATATTATCTATCTATCTATTATCATAATACAATTCAATGGGATTAATTGATTTTGAATTCTTTTCGGTGCGTAATAAAAAAGAGATTTTAATTTTATTAAGCTCATAGGTAATAAAAATTAGAAATTTGATATTATCATATCCGTAACAGATATACATAAGTTAAATATCCGGCTTTAAACGCTGTTTATAAGTTGTACGCGAGTGTCGCAATCTTATTTGCATTCCTCGGCATCTATTTACTGTGTGTTTGCAAATTTTATTTTTTTGAAAACCCTAGGTATTTAGTTCCTGAAAACCTAACAACTGAGATAAACTATATCTACATTTGACGTTTACAGTTATTCACGTATTGTATATATGTTGCATTTAGGGGTGTAAGGGGTGTCTAATAACATCATAAGACTTGAGACACCCAAGCCAACCTTACCTGCACGTGTTGCACCCTGCTGAATAACGAACGAGGCAATGGCGAAAGCGGCGTGCTAAGGTTTTACAGCCTGACTGGGTCGCAACCACCATATATATGGCGAAAACGACCGTCATAGTGATTCGCTCCTGCGAGTCGCGTTTCGGGATCAGCCTGTGCATATCCAGCATTTCGAAAGCCGGCATGACAGCGGCTACCGGCGATAGATAGTTCCTCTCTCGGTGGTCGCCATTGTTTTTGGATTGTACTGTGCTTACCATCAGGCATAGTGCAGTCATTTTGCCGTGTTACTATAAAAAAAATGATGATGATGAGCTCTTGGTGAAAGATAACATTATGATGAAATCATAGAAAAGTGGCTTTTGTTAAGTCCGCCTGGATTGCTACCACCCTCAAATTGAAAATCTGTCACCAAGAACTTACTGGTGTGTTCCGGTAACTGCACTTGTAGCGAGTCTCAGCCAATCGTCTTTCTAGGTTTAACGTAGTCATATACTAAAACTTATACATTATAAAGCGTATCATATTTGAGTAAATATCGGCCTTATTAAAATGCTGGAATGTACTGAGAGTTAACATACCTTCACGAAATATACAAGTGATATATCAATTGTAAACGTAAAGAAAGTTGTTATCTCAACACCCAAAACCGACGACCACTTTCTATGTCTACCTTTGTACAAGATCGTCTTCCCGCGCGACTGACTGCCTTTGCCTATTCCCCTTAATTGGGCTTGTTACGTGTCTCTATAATACAATATTAGCAAACGTTATTTTTATTCCCAAATCTTAAAAACGAAACAACATTAATCATTTCAATCATAGGCATGACCCAGTCCCAGATTAATGATTTTTTCATGAATGGAAGCGTAAATTTGACATTGTCGTAATTTTTACGTTAGATTTTAGATGCTACGGGTATTCCCCTAACATAAACATCACCATACACTACGGATGCGTTCAAAATTCAATTTAGAGCGTGTTCCAAATTTATATGTTCAGTTGATAATACGATTTGCCATGGTTGCTACAGCTTTGGTGAAATAAGTTTCTTTTTGTTCTAACACAAAAAATTGAGTATCCTTTAATTTACCGGACATAACATAATACCCCGATTTGCCCGCTATGTCTAGAGCTAGTTCGATGTACGATAGTAGAGTTTAGTTGTGACAAATTATTTTTAAGAAACTGTTGTTTTTTTTTTTTTTATGTCATAGGTGGCAAACGAACAGGTGAGTCACGTGATGTTAAGTGATCACCACCGTCCATGTACACTAACAACACCAGAGGAGTTGCAAGTGCGTCGCCACTCTTTGGGGTAAGGGGTTAGGGGAGGGAGAGGGAGAGGAGAGGGGAGGAGAGGTGGGTCTCTGGCGCTCTCACTGACCGAACGAAACGCAACAATGCAAGCACTGTTACTTCACGTCGGTGTTCTGTGAGAGGGTGGTACTACCCCGGACGAGCCGACCCATTCATGCTGAAACTAGTAATAGCTACAGCGTGGCTCTACCACCTTCTACAATTATGTATAATATATGTATGTATGTATGTATGTTATAATGACTATTGGCTTTATTTGCTACATTGAATTGATAGAATGCCTGTCAATATATAAGGCAATGACAATTCTGTGTCTTTCTCTTCTATGTCATTTGAATTTCTTAATTTTTTTAGTAACTCTTGTATTCCAGAGATATGAATAAATTGGGAGTCGTTTTTTTTCCATACCATTATTTTATTAATAATACTATCCTTCCTACTTCACTCTTCTAACGTCTGTAATCTACAGTATTGATACAATGCTCAATACAGAGACAAAAATTAAAAAAGTAATAAAGATGTGAAGAAAAACCTTCGTAAAACGATCACCTACCACCTTCTACAATTATGTATAATATATGTATGTATGTATGTATGTTATAATGACTATTGGCTTTATTTGCTACATTGAATTGATAGAATGCCTGTCAATATATAAGGCAATGACAATTCTGTGTCTTTCTCTTCTATGTCATTTGAATTTCTTAATTTTTTTAGTAACTCTTGTATTCCAGAGATATGAATAAATTGGGAGTCGTTTTTTTTCCATACCATTATTTTATTAATAATACTATCCTTCCTACTTCACTCTTCTAACGTCTGTAATCTACAGTATTGATACAATGCTCAATACAGAGACAAAAATTAAAAAAGTAATAAAGATGTGAAGAAAAACCTTCGTAAAACGATCACTAGTTAAAATAATTATCTAGAAGAAGAATATTAAAACAATTCCTGTTTAATTTCCTTTGTTATATTTATTCATTATAGACACTTTTCAATTTCTATTTCAAAACGAAAAACACACAAAGATTAAAATAAAAATAAAGTCAGTATATAAATCTGCTGTTATATTAATATAAATGGCACCGTTCCGTCCTTATGAAATGTCAGGCGATGCCTCACTCGACGCTTGTAGAATGCCTCCAACGATGTTTCAGAACTATTGATGTTGAGCGTTTGATGAATGTACTCTTTAATGTCAGTAGTCGTACGTCCGGGTTGGCACCCGAAAGTATTACGTAATAATTCTTTACGCCAATTAACATGAAATTCAATTATTTAGTATCCAATTTATTTTGTAAACATTGAAACAAAGAGAACATAGTTGTATCATTTGGTAAAATCAGAGCATGATTGTGTGGCATTTACTACTGCCCAACTAATTATCATCCTTAAATTGAAAATCTGTCTTCAAGCACCAATAAGTGTGTTCTCGTAGAACACTATTGCACTACTAGCACGTAGTGTAACAGCTATTCCCTCTACGACAGTGTTCTGCAAACTCATCATCCAAATGAGCCAAATATTAATAATACAAAATTGTAGTTTATTAAAAGTTTTTTTTAAACTTAAACAATTGAATAATTAGGAAACTTAAATAAACTCAACGACCTTTTGGAACAGTTCGATGTTGGTTCTGTCTATTTAGTATCCAATTTATTTTGTAAACATTGAAACAAAGAGAACATAGTTGTATCATTTGGTAAAATCAGAGCATGATTGTGTGGCATTTACTACTGCCCAACTAATTATCATCCTTAAATTGAAAATCTGTCTTCAAGCACCAATAAGTGTGTTCTCGTAGAACACTATTGCACTACTAGCACGTAGTGTAACAGCTATTCCCTCTACGACAGTGTTCTGCAAACTCATCATCCAAATGAGCCAAATATTAATAATACAAAATTGTAGTTTATTAAAAGTTTTTTTTAAACTTAAACAATTGAATAATTAGGAAACTTAAATAAACTCAACGACCTTTTGGAACAGTTCGATGTTGGTTCTGTCAGAACGCTGTGATAAATACAACATAAATAATATAAACAACACATTCTATCAAACATTGGTGGATGCCTTTAACCTTAACACACTCGTTGCAAATTAGTGAGTTTATTATTTTTATTAGAAATGTAAGGATTCCAATATAAAAGGGTAATAGGACGGGGTTAGACTTCAGTATCTTATACAATAAGTAGACTTATAAAAAGAGTTGAGACTATCAATAAAACGCCCAAAGTCTTATAAGTAGATGAGCTATTTAAAAAGATGATATGAATTTCACGTAACAAAATATGTTTATTACCTAACATTGTTATATAATTATTATTATAATCAAACGCATACACGTATTACACTGTTAAAAACAACACTTTGGCACGTTTCCAACGTTGGTTGGAGATAAAAGGAATGTCATCAGAAAACGTAAACACGCGATGCTACTAGATTTTTTAATAGTACCTATTACCCGCAAGTTTGTCCGTATGGATTTATCTCATTCCAGTGATACTAGTCGGTTTTAATGAAGCGTCCACGTAATCATAGTATAAAACAAAGTCCCCTACCGCGTCTGTCTGTCTGTCTGTTCGCGATAAACTCAAAAACTACTGAACGGATCTTTATGCGGTGTTCACTGGTGGATAAAGTGATTCACGAGGAACGTTTTGGTATATAATTTGTCCCGGATTTTTTTATAATCAGGGCGGCACAACGTCAGCGTCCACGTAATATACTACTATAATAAAGAAAATAGATTTGCTCCTCAGACTCTTCAAACAGAGGATGTGTACGCCCACGTCCGCGTATCCACAAATTACACCGCTGTCGGTGAATTTCGCTCCCGTACACTCGCCGCGATCTGCCTCGGCAACGGCTCAAGCCTACCTTCGATACCACGGAGTGGAGTTTAAAAAATATTTCACCTATAACCTGTACAAAGCTACATTATTAGTAAGCAACATGGTGTGTAGTCCGGTGAAGCTGTTAAGACCTTGCTTGGTCAATAGCGTAGTCAGTTCGAAAAAAAAAAAAAGTAAGCAACATGGACGGGAATTTTATATGTAAAATGGACATTAACGCGAGCAAAACATACTGTTAAACATGAGCATTCTTTGTACAAATGGGATCTTTGCAAGATTTTATAGAGTTTTAGAGTTACGCCATCAAAACTCTCATGCCAGTCTATTATACCTATCTAGTTGTAGCCTATAACGATGCCTCATAATTATATTATACTTGTCAGTTTGTATAATTTAATCGCATCATCTAACACTGTTTAAGAATTTTTTGTAACGATTTGATTGAACGACAAAAACAAAGTGTCTTTATACATAGGTATATAATGCGGACATTTTTTTTTGTTTAAAATTCCACATAGTTTTTGTCGTTGCTACATTTAGCCCACCTATATTAGTCAGTTTCAATGACCAGGCGGTTGGTTACCAATGAGTAACAAAAGTCAAAATGAAATTATTTATATGAATAGAAACTTGAGCCCGCGACTTCGTCCTCTTGATTATTGTTTTGTTGTTTTATCGGAACTACGAGTTTTTTTTTTCTTCTATTGTTTCTCTGCTTTCATGCCTCTGACACAGGTCAGAGAAATTTGGTAGCGTGGGGAAGAGTAACGGCGTGGGGTTCTTTGCTCTTATTTGGTTGGGTTGTATCTATTGAAGTTGCAGCCTATAAAGGGTGTAAATACAATATGACGTAACAAAAATCGTAGTATTAAGGTTAGTGTTAACAATTATGACATTACTAAGTATATACATGTTTTTTTTTAATATATATAATATCCTTATCCTTATTTTTTGAACTACGAGTTTTAATGATACGTTGTTTTTGAAGTTAAACAAAACAATTCTTTAGACTCGTTGAGCGATTTAAAAAATCAATTATTTGGTAGGGGTAAAGCTTTTGGGTTCACGTCATCGATGAACTCGCTATGCAGGTAACGTATTGTGCTTGCGCCATACTAGTGACGCGTAGTATAGCGGTCTGTGTACTTTTAATTAATAGACTGTAAAAATTGTATATAATTATTACTCGGAATGGCAATAGATGTAAAAACCAGACAAATGTTTATAGTTACAGTTTACAAATTAAGAAATTTAAATAATTCAATCTGTAATTGATTTAAAAATACAAAAAAAGAACACAGTATTTGCATTGTTTTGACCGTCAGTACTAATGACTGCCTTGATTATTTTAATCTAATTTGAAGTTAATTCTGTTAAATTTTATTATTACTTTAGGCATTTGTGATTTGATATGTAATTTAGATAATATTTGGAAAGTCCTTTATCAGCCTTCAAATGTTTAGTCTAGATCTGTTAAACCGCTTCCGAAATTAGTCCGATCTAATAACAAACATTTCAATTATATCTATTATTTCAATTATACGTATAGATTATGTAATTAATTATCGATTATGAAAATCTAGTTATCTATGTTTGACTGATTATTTTGATATTTCATTGGAACGGGAGTTTCGTAAGTACTATATATATTTGTGCAATAATATTAGTGAACGCGTCTACGAGGTCTTGCATTAGTGATTACTGGATTTGATAACATACTTTCGGAAATTTAAGGCATAGACTGTAGTAATCAGACGCCATTTTTAGTTAAGGACTGCATATTTGTTACTTTATTGGAATACAACGATCCAACCCGTCTTCGCATGGATATAATATTTTAATGGGGATAATTTCAATGTATAAAGATTAATTTAACGGAATTATCGTCATAATTCTTTTTTTAGATTAAAACCACGTGTCTAAAAAGTTTCTACGTATAACAGCATACCTTTATTATTTTTGTAATAAAAAAACGTAAAATCGGTCTATCAGGAGATCTAATTAACACTCTGCGAAGACTGTGACTATTTATCCGAGCAGATCTTCACCCTACAATAACTTCGACGTAGAAATTGGCCTTTATAGGGCGAACTCTCTAATAGGGTGGCGCTAGTGTCAATGTTTCGGTCGTGTATCGGACGTGTTGTTGCGGTACCGGAAGTAGACGTTTAAATCATTTGAATATCGTTTTAGCTTATAAAAATATTATAAAGGCCATATTAAATCATTTAAAATTAATGACTCAATATAGAAATCATTACACTTTATTCTTAAATATATAAAAATCCAATGTGTTGATGTTTGTCCACGATGGACTTCGAAACTACTGAACTGATCTACATAAAAGCTGGCATTTATTTATAATTTGGTCCCACTTGAGAGACAGGATAATTTATATTTCGATTAATGGTTTCAAAGTACGAATTAAATGATTGTCAATGTTGATTATTGTTATTCATTGAAAGTTTCATCATTCTCAAACAGATGGCGCTTTAAATTACTTTATTGACAGAAAATTGACAGAAACCTACCGTTATAGATATCTCATAGATGGATCTACTTTTTAATTCTGTATTTCATTTTCAATAACTGAATCACATCAACGCGTGCCCGGGTCAGATAGTATTGTATAAAAAGATAGAAACATAGGTTAAAATGATGGGGAGTCTGTCAAACATGCTGTGTAAAAGAACGCGTGCCGTTATTTTTAGAACGAACGACACCCGGGGGCGGATTACGTCACAAATGTGTATCCGGATTTGTCGAAAACTTAATCAAATCGTCGTCACGGTGGCGTGCTCTATTTAAATTTTAGTTTCAGGCCGATATAGTCAAAGCAAAAAACCAATCATTTTAATTTAGACTTAATTAAAATTAACACGAGTCTTTGTTGTCTCTCGTAGTTGTATAAATTATTTAGAAACTAGGAAATCGATTACTATGCTTTACGTGTTCGCTTTATCCCTTTAACGTAGGTTAAATACTAAACTTTCTAACAGTATTCGATCGTTATTTCTCACGTTGTGTTAAAAACACAAAAAGCCCAGGCTTATAGAATCCGTACCTATATCAAATGTTCATACACGTTATCTCAAAGCCATAATCGCTTCAAAAGAAAACGAGCCTAATACTCGTGTTGTTATCCTTTACATATAAACCAGCTGGCCCAGCGGACGTTGTCCTGCTTTGATAATAAAAAAAATATCTAAAATTCAACCTCAGCGCCCCCTACCGTATCCAATTGTGAATGTAAACCATTCTCGGATCCACTCGAATACGCACACAAGATTTCATCAAAATCGGTCCAGTCGTTAAGAGGAGTTGAGTGGCATACACATGTACAGAAGAAATTTATATATAAAGATAAAATTTAAATGACATTGTAATTTTCACAATAATAAACTGAATGATGAAAACGTTTAAAATAAATAATAAAAAGAGGTAGAAACACAATGATAAAACGTTGCAATAGTCGTACTAACAAGATTATCAAATAATATTAAATAACTACAACAAACAGATTAAAATATATTTGTTCTAAGCGTATAATAATCATTTGCAAATATAACGCCTCCAGCGTATTCATCGTTAAGAATTCATATTGTTATGTAAGGTTTGTAATCATGAACGGTAAAACGAGTTTGTAAATTTTTTTTAATAACAAAGAAGTTTACTTATTGAGAATATTGATCAAGCGAGAATTTGTATGCAATGAACATAAAAAAATAAAGTGACTTCGATATGAAAAACCATTAAGGCACTAAAAAGCGAAAAATAACTAAATTATTAAAATAACCAAATTAAATAATAATTTCGGTAATCGGTTCGGTTCGGTAGACGAAAATACGTAGAGACAAAGGGGGGGGAAATAAAATAAACGTTATATCACGCCCTTAGGGGTTGAATATTTTCTTCAAATTTATATGGGACCACCTCTGAGTATAACCAATTCAAATTTAAAAAAATCATTAAAATCGGTTTACAAAATACATGCAACCGAACATAGCAACGTCCTCCTTTTTCGAAGTCGGTTAAAAAAAAAAATACATGTATTAACTTTGTTGTGTAAAATCTCTTCATCACGTCGGAGGAAAAAATGTGAACAAGAATAATTAATGAAACTTAATAAAAAGCGATAAAAAATGTAAACTTATTTCGATAAACAAATACATGCTTATAATTATTTTAATTTAGTGTACTTAAAAATTCAAATCCTTTTCAAACTTAACAACCGCGTTCTATTATGGCTATGATATAATTATAGAGAGATTAATATGGTCATAAATAACTATGTCAACAGAGTATTACGTACATTTTTAATTCCTACCGCGGGCAACACTGTCGCATCGGCGGAGTTGATTTATAAAGAGGTTGTCAGACAAAAATAACACTTTGTCTGTGGTTTAGTTGTTAATCTGTTTCACCGCTTTAATTTCAAATGTTAATCTATTTGTTTCTTTTTCTAATAAAACTGAATTCTTCGCTCACTTTCAATGGTACCGTTTCTTGTTTTTTACACTATAATTCATAATAAACATAACTTTTTCCAATTCAAACCATTTGACCGCATTACGAATACTATAAATGTAAGTTAATAAATAAAATATACTGGATTCCATAGAAAATGTTAGGACTCAGATAAAACTAGTTCATCTCATAATAAAGCACAAAGTGACTTTTATTTACATTCTGTCTTATAACGTTACTGTAAATAGGTAAAGTTCGGAAATATCTTAAAATACTGATTCTATTTTGAAAATAATTCCACTAATAGGAAGCTATATTATCCCTTAGTTATATAGACTGCATTTTATTACTTACTAGCGTTTGCTTGCGGCTTCGCTCGTGTTATTGCATATTTGATCTATGCCTCGGTAACAGCACATTTTTTTCTGTAACTCGCTGAACTCCTCCTCAACGGCTGGACCGATTATGATGAAATTTTGTGTGAGTTTTTCAGTGGATCCGAGAATGGTTTAGATTTGACAATTGACCCCGGTAGGTGGCACTGCGGTTGGCTTTTAGGACTTCTTTTAAATTATCAACGTCCGTCGGGCCCTCTAGTTAAATTATACTTTTTTTTTTATCAGACCCGGTGGGCAGACGTCTTGCTGTAGACAAATATTGAAAAGTACTATTTAAATATTGTATTATCGTTGTTTATATGAGAAAAGTGGTAGAGCCACGCTGTAATTATTACTAGTTTCAGCATGAATGGGTCGACTCGCCCGGGGTAGTACCACCCACTCACAGAACACCGACGTGAAGTAACAGTACTTGCAACAACGTTTCGTTCAGTCAGTGAGAGCGCCGGAGGCCCACTCAATTCCCTCTTTCTTTCCCTACCACTACCCTTCCCACATAAACAGGCTGGCAACGTACTTGCGACTCCCTTGGTGTTGCTAGTGACTATGGACGGTGGTGATTAATTAACATCAGGTGACCCACCTGCTCGTTTGCCTCCTAGACATAAAAAAAATGATAGGAATATTTAAAAAAAAACATTAAAATGTGAACAACTGCGTCACCTACTGGAACCATATTTATCTAAGAACTACAAAGGTGATCCCATAATTACAGAGAAAAGATACTAACGAAATCGTTCAAGCTGGTTTAGAAGCAGAATAATTATGATAACAAGCAAACCGGAATCTTATGTATATAATACACTAGCAGTGCCCGCGACTCCATCCATCGCGACTAATAAAATCCTCTTAATATATTAAGCCCATTCCCTCTTGTATTTAAGTCGCGTCGTCATTAAAATTACAATAATCTTTGATAGAGTTAACCGATCTTTATGAAACCAAAACTAAATGTTACTCGAGGATATGCTTTATGATTTTCTTGGTGAGATTTTATCGTGAACGGTAGTACTTTAGCAGTGATACGTGTTCAATCAAACAAACAAACAGACAGACAGACATTATCACAGATCTCTAAAAAGTTGATAGATTAACGCGTAAGAAATCGGCTGTGGTTGCTAGTATGTTGTTTATATCTTATATGACCTTTAAATGTTATAAGTTCTTTTTATATCATTCTAGAAATAAGAAAAAAAAGTGTGTTGTGTACTTATGTACACGCGTTAGAAGTTATACTTTTTTGGCGTAACAAGATAATTTTTTTAATCTTATTCTACGTTTATAGAAAAAATAACACTAACAATAGAAAAAGTTGACTATAGCTAACTTCAGGGTGTCGGTTTTTCGTGACGGAGTGCGCGCGCATCGTAAAAATTTACTGTCATCATTTCTCCCTAACCCGCCAAAAGAAGTATAACTTTAAAATTATGTACTTTGATAATTGAATATTTCGAAATTTGATATCCATTGTATAAATTACCTATTTATATTACAGTTCAAAGTAATAATCATAGTTATTTATCTTTAGTACTATTAACTATATGATTTAGTTAAAAAACCAACTAATTGAATAATCATGTAATGTGTAAACGTTCCTTAAAATTATATTAACCTATTAAATTAACTAAAACAGAATAATTAATTGTCGAATGAAATCCAAAGTATTAACGTTACAGCTCCTTAACATACACTTATGGGATTCGTTAGTTTGTTAAAAAAAACATTATATTTGCAGTTGGAAGATTGAATCAATTTTTTTTTTGTTCGTACTTTTAGTTTATTACTGTACTGTACTGTGTCTTTATTTTTAATACCATTTCCGTATAATATTCTATCAAGTTGAATAACATTTTGTACAATTTAGTTCTGCTGTTTTGTCCATATGGAAAAGCGTTATGATGTGTAACTGAGACATAATGACACTCTGACTGACTCTGACTGACACTCACAACAACCTTCATTCGTTTCAGCCGGTTCAGCCAAACACGCAACAGACGCTTCTATTATTACGTTTTATAACAAAGTCCCTTACCACGTGTCTGTATGTCTGTCTGTTCGCGATAAACTCAAAAACTACTTACCGATTTTTTATGCGGTTTTCACAAGTAGATAAAGTGATTCATGAGGAAGGTTTAGGTATATAATTTGTCCCTTTTTTTAGGGCGGGATAACATCCGCCGGGCTCGCTATCTATACTAATATTATAAATAGGTAAAGTTTGTGAATTTGTGACGTTGTAGGGGGTAATCGAATCGAATTGAAATTGAAAATTCTTTCAGTGTTATACAGCTCATTTCTCAGGGAAGGCTATATATCATTACGCTAAGACTCATACGAGCGACGCAGCAATGAAGAATGTTGCAAAATCGGGGTATTTTTTCCTTTTCAGAGCTTCCGCTGCGTCTTAGCCCAAAATAACCATTCCACGCGTACGAAGTTGCGGGCAGAAGTTATTAACTAATTATATTATCTATACTAATATCATAAAGATGTAAAGTTTGTGAGGTTGTAGGGGGTAATATCTGGGGAGTCAGAGAAAAGTGGTCGAACGAAAACGTCTCTTAACGCTGCCTTAACGAGGAGAGCTATATGATTGAGTTTTAGAAAAAAGTTGTAGCTTGATTATCCCTATTACCGCCCAACGAAGTGGGCACGGGTCAGCTAGTTTTATATATATAGATTATATAGAAAAAAAGTGTATATAGATTATATAGAAAAAAAGTGTATATAGATTAAAAAGCAACTTTAAAACGTTCATAATAAGATATTACTAGGCATTTTACGGTAAAAGTATTATTTGGCACATGGACACGAAACTAGTTTTTTTTTACACTCCGAGTCTTTGGTGGCTTAGATTCCATTGAGTCATTCTGCGTAGTCGTGTCGGCGAATTTTTGCACTTTATAATTATTTCTAGATAATTAAACGAATTCAGATATATTTCGACTTATAATTAAGAATTAAAATAGTTGTAGATTGTTTTGTTAACCGTTAATGTTACTTATGTTTGTAATTAAGAAAATATGTTCTATTATTGTCACAGAAAAAGAGATATAGGGTAGTTTAGTGAGTTACGAATGAGCAATATAAAAGTAAAGTTAGATTCAGTTAAAAAGTAATTTTATTTAAATAAAGAGAAATAGAAATATCTACCTAGATAATATAATATAAAGATATATATTATGTATTAATAATAGACGTAACTGATAAGAAATTCAAAAATTGCTTTTTTTGTCTCTACTAAGTTTTTGACATTGTCGCTAACCTATTTCCCAGGCTAACTGGTTTAAGAGTGAACACTTTCATATTCCTGTAAATAGAATAATTATAATATACGGTAATACTTGTATTCATATAATAGGATACACTATAATAACGTAAATTTTATACTACGAGATATAAGAATTTAATTTAAGGAGAGAGGAGAATGTATCCTAACGCTTGACCTAATTCTAACGTGTATCACACATGCTACATCGCCTTCTTGTTTTGATATTTATTTTCTTTAATTCTTACTAGCTTTGACCGTAGTTACGCTCATTTTATTTCGGGTTTTATCTATCACTTGGTAACAGAGTACATTTTTTGTTTATACAACGTACTTCTGTGCCCCTCAGAACATGTATGCAAAATTTCAGGACAATCAGTTAAGTGGTTAACGAGTGAAAGCGTTATAAACAAACTTTTATTCGCATTATTGGTAAGAATTTAGGATATTGCTTATAAATCTATGCTTAATTAATTTAATACATGTGTCCAAAGCTTTCAATTATTTACTTGGGTTTAGAAATTTCTCTATAAAATTACTTTATGAATACAGAGTAATAAAATCATCAATAAATTACGCAATATTTGAATCATTTGTAAAAAACAAGTTTTTTATATTATCATATAAGATAACGCATATCAATTCTGTTGGAAAGTAAGGCCAACTTTCGTTTCTTGTGGTAATAATAAAGCCATTTTTACATTTATTAAATTTCGAAAATCATTTATAGTTTCTGAACCTCGCATAACATTTTCGATTACGTAAAAATCAAACGCATTTCTCATGAATAGTTTCTGCTATATAAAAAAATAATTCAATACAGTATGAGTAATTAATTGTGCCGGCGATTACTCTCTGTTATTTATGGCTATTATTATTGCTTGTAATGAATATTTATTGTAATAAATACTTGAGAATACCAGCAAAATAGTTATCGTGTATACCAGGTGACTGTTTAGACACTCGCAGTATTCTGGGATATGACACTTCATGGTTACATTTAACATATAAAATAATAATATTAAAACAGATACTAATAAACACCAAGAAAACCTAAGTTAAAGTTTGTTCTAAGACTTTCAAAAGTATAGCTACAAACGTGTAAATAAAATAATAAACCTAAGTGCAATGACCGGTGCCAAAAGCTACAACGGGCTACCCGGAGTTAATAACTTTCCATAGTAAAACGGGCAGTAAAGCATTTGTTTTATCCCGGACTTTCCCACGTTCCTTTTCAAATGAAAGTGAAATCACCCGACGGTAATTAATTAATACTTTGCTTTAACATAATAATTGTGGATAAAGCATTAGGCTTAGCTTAGCGTAAAGCTAATAGGACTGTGTATAATTTATGTATTTTTCTAGATAGTTTATTAGGTCAAATATTAAGCACCTATTTTTTAATTCATTTAGAACGATAATCGAGTGCAGGGTGTCCATCAGAATTATTGCTACTGTTTAAACAGTTTTTTGGTAGGTGGTAGAGCCACGCTGAATCTATTACTGGTTTCAGCATGAATGGGTCGGCTCGCCCGAAGTAGTACCACCCACCCTCTCACAGAAACACCGACATGAAGTCACAGTGCTTGCGTTGTTGCGAATAATATTTACTTGTATTATAAAAGTAAATGTTTTTGAGGATGGATGGATTTTGTTACTCTTTCACGCAAAGACTGTTGAGCGGATTTCGATGAAACTTTAGAATAATATAGCATACAGATAAGTATATCACTGACTATAATTTATAAAAAAAATTTTTAAACTGGCAAAAAATAAAGATAAATTAAATAAGTTTCAAAAAATCCTGCCACCATAAGAGCCTACTATTGCGTGCGAGCCGTAGCGTTAGAGTTACAGGAAGATATGAATATTAATTAAAATACAAACGGAGACGAAGATCACGGGTTCCTACTAGTTCAGATAAGTTAGTTAAACTAAGCGTT
>MU158982.1:32410-97642 GCA_015888305.1 Antheraea pernyi
GTGTACATTAGATATATAAATACAAAGATATCACTGCGGGCGAAGCCACGGTTAACAGCTAGTATAAACTAAAATTACTTAAATTACTTTTTATAAGATCAGCTATCTGCCAGTGAAAGTTATCTAAAGATTGATCGAATTGTTTTGAAGATAGCACTGTGGGCGAAGCCACGGTTAACAGCTAGTATAAACTAAAATTGCTTAAATTACTTTTTATAAGATCAGCTATCTGCCAGTGAAAGTTATCTGAAGATCAATCGAACCGTTTTGGAGATAGCATTGCAGGCGACGTCACGGTTAACAGCTAGTATAAACTAAAATTGCTTCAATTACTTTTTATAATTTCCGCTATCTGCCGGTGTAAGTCCCGTAAAAACGGTCGAACCGTTTCGTAGATAGCACTGCAAGCGAAGCCACGGTTAACATCTAGTCTAAATTAAAATTACTTAAATTACTTTTTATAAGGTCAGCTATCTGTCAATGAAAGTGGCGTGGAAATCGGTCCAACCGTTTTGAAGATAGCATGGCAGACGAAGCCGCGGTTAACAGATAGTCTAATTTAAAGTAGCCTAAGTAACGCGCTATAATGTTTTCTATCTGCCAGTTAAATTCCCGTCAAAATCGGTTGAGCCGTTTCGAAGATTTCCCGGATCAAACAGACAGACAGACAGACCGACAACAATTTTAAAAATTGCATTTTTGTTATCAGAAGCGTGTATACTTTCATACTCAATCAGTGAAATTTTCTTATTTTTTATTATATGTATAGAAGATATAGAAGATGATAGACGTGGTTATTATATATTAAAATGTTTAATTATATTTTTGGTTTGCATATCATTTCATTGTAATTTGCATGTATTTCTCCCACGCTAATAATCCATTGTTAATTATTTATAATTAAAATAAATTGTGATCAAATGCAAATAGAAAAAGAACAAATATGCCCTGATGAAATCATTTGAAAAGAACAATAATCACAAAGCAATATATTTTATGCTATCGCAGTTTATATCTGAAGTAACTAAGTTAATTATTCTTTTTGCTAATAGAAGGTCAAATATAATATGTCGATTTTTCTCTAGTTACAGTACAGTACAGTAGTGTACATCTATATTAGTTTATACTTCTATACTAATATTATAAAGAGGTAAAGTTTGTGAGGTTGTTGGGGATAATCTCAGATTTGAAACATTATTTCAGCGTTAAAGAGCTCATTTATCGAGGAAGGCTATAGGCTACATATCATCACGCTAAGTCTAATAGGAGCGGAGCACCAATGAAGAATGTTTCAAAATCGGGGTTTTTTCCTTTTGATAGCTTCCGCTGCGTGTTAGTTCATTGTGTGATGTTTATTGGTCGTATTAACAACAACAATTATAAATTCTTATCAATATGGCAACATAACAAGTGAGCTACATCAACGCGTGCCCGGGTCATCTAGTAAACATAAATCTTACGGAAAAAATCTCTAAATGATAGTAAAAATCGTAACAAAACCCATTGAGCAGTAGTTTAGAAGAACTCAGGTAACACACAGATAGAAAGTAAAAGAGTCTTTGTTTTATAATAGATATATCATAATACCTAAGGTAACTGCTATGATATGCAATATTTATAGAAAATTCTGTCTAGTTTATATTGATACTTAAATGCTAGTCCACCTTGACTTCAGACGAATTTACTACAATAAAAAAAATGTAAGACTTTTATTTATCATTGTGTATCATCTTGGGGTTTGATATACAAACCCCCAAGATGCATACTTAACGTGTCACAGACGGCTCACAAAAATGAGTGCATAATCTTGGATTATGCCCTCATTTCAAATAGTGTCGCGTCGCTTGCGTTCTTGTTAAAACAATTGTAACCCATTCAGGTAAGGCTGAATTTGCAAAATCATAGGTTTATCGCATAACTATAACCATGTGTCTATGTATATTGGGAAGTTTTTGCGGCCGGTTTTGAGTGCTACTTTTAATCGAGACTGCGTCTAGGGTTTTTATAGGTCAATGTTGTGTAGTATATCGTTATGATAGACTAATAATTGCCCGTATTAAACTACAATACAAAACTTAATAACAATAATATATCGTCTAGGTGATTCAGAGAGAATATAGATAGGCGTTTGTCGATGAAAACATTTTAATAATTGAATCAGTATCTACAGACAAACAAAGCTTATATCGTTAATAATAATTAGATATTTATATCGATTAATACCGAAAGAAAAATGAATTGTCACTAGATAACAAACTTTGCAAAGCTACATTTTAAAATACTTGAAGACTATTAGTATATTTTAATTGTATTAAAATCTGGTTTTGCTTTCTATAGCAAGAATTGCTGAGTCGGTATATTTATGCGCAATGAAACTAAATAGAAAATATTATAGCAAATAATTCTTTCTATATAAAACTTAAATATTGCAGGCTTATATTATTTGTGGATGATTTGTTTCTTATTGAAAATATACAATAAGTAATCCAACGTATATAATAAGAAACGAAAATTTCCTTTTTGTCTCGACCAACCAATTAGAACGGGCGTCGGACCCAGTGAATTCTATATTGAACCGAGTAATCTACAGAAAGAGGTGTAGAATAGCTAGAAAAATATATTACCTTGAAACTAAAATATTAAAATGTATTCTCTAGTTTTCAAGCGAAACTCTAGTTTTCATGAATTCAAAAAATAGATTGGATATAAACACAGATCATTCATGATTAGATATTAACAATCGATAATTAATACCACACTGTACTTAATATATATATTTATTTAAATATATAAAAATACAGTGTCATATTGTTTCTTCTGGATGAACTCCGAAACGACTCAACCGATCATCATGAAAGTTGCCACTTATGTATAATTTGGACCAACGTTAGAGATAGGATAATATATATTTCGATTAATGGCCTAAATATTTTTAAATTATAAATTAAATGATTGTCAATGTTGATTATTGTTATTAATTGTAGGTTTCATCTGTCTCGAACAGATGGCGTTTTAAACGAGTTTGCTGTCGGAAAACTGTACATCTGATTTTTATAGATATCTCATAGATGGCGTCACGTTTTATTATTTTCAATTTCTTTTTCAATTTTCATTCAAAATGTAATAATTGAGCCACAGCAACGCGTGGCACGGTCAGCTAGTGAAATTAATAAATTCCAATACCGTGTTACCGATAATCATAGAAATTGGTATATCTAGGTGTCATGGATATAATGATTAATCCATTTTACTACGACACACCTCTAGCTGGTGTTAGGCGTACTTTATTTTGTTACAATTAATTCTTTTGAAGTCGCGAACGGTTGCTAGTAATATATTTTATAACATGATACATTTCTATTATAAGTGATTTGAGCACTTCACTGCGACTGCCAATCTCATTATTTTTTCATTATGCTATAATATTTTTCCCGAAAATTTGTTGAAAAACTGTCTATACAATAAGAACAGCATAAACACAGACAAATACAAACACATAAAAAAACACATACACGTAAAAAAATTCGAGGTAATTTTAATTTTCGACTAGGGAAAATTTGCTCTAAAAGAAATAAGTTAAGAAGAAATTTGCAAACTGTATAATTTAACATTCGATAATCGTATTTGCTTCTTGAATACCGACGTAGATAATTTCGTAACTTGGGTAAATTTATGTCCCACATAGTACGATAGATAACTTATCACTAGAAGCATGGCGCATTTCTGTTACTTGCTGATAAGTTTCCATGTATTCGCTTAGTATAATCCAGTGTTAGCGATTGTAGATAAGTAACTTGGCTAGGCCCTAGATTGTGACACATTATTCAATGGTGCTCCGCTCCTACTGGTCTAAGCCTGATGATATATATCCTATAGCCTTCCTCGATAAATGACCTATTTAACATTGGAAGAATTTTCAAATTAGACCAGTATTTCCTGAGATTAGCGCGTTCATTTAAACAAACAAACCCTCCAGCTTTATGATATTAGTATAGACTAGCTGTTACCCGCGGCACCGCACGCACTTTTTAAAAAAAATATTAAAGAAATGTAAAATTTTGAGTGGCTGTGTACATTACAGAAAAGCTTTTTCAAAAACATTTGTAACTACGACACGCTCGCCAACTGTAACATGTAACGTGTACATTAGATATATGAATACAAATAATATATTGAATGGGTTACTATGGCAACGTATATAATACTAACGCTAACGAAATCTTTATTTGAACAATTTTGTTTTATGATTATGAAGACTAAGAAGGCAATAATGATGGATAAAATAATTTACGACATATTATATCTTCTATTTTTTTTTTATAATAGACTGTGTGATGTGTTGATTAAAGGATGTATAAGAAATACCTATACTGAAAACTTCAGAATTGGCAGTATGAATTAATTCCTTCGCCTGTCCTATTGAACGAATATTATATACTAACGAAATCTCTCAAAAGGAAAAAAGTGCCCGATTTTGAAACATTCTTCATTGGTGCTCTGCTCCTATTAGTCTTAGCATGATGATATATAGCCTATAGCCTTCCTCGATAAATGAGCTATTTAAAACCGAAGGATTTTTGTATTTCTCCCACGCTAATAATCCATTGTTAATTATTTATAATTAAAATAAATTGTGATCAAATGCAAATAGAAAAAGAACAAATATGCCCTGATGAAATCATTTGAAAAGAACAATAATCACAAAGCAATATATTTTATGCTATCGCAGTTTATATCTGAAGTAACTAAGTTAATTATTCTTTTTGCTAATAGAAGGTCAAATATAATATGTCGATTTTTCTCTAGTTACAGTACAGTACAGTAGTGTACATCTATATTAGTTTATACTTCTATACTAATATTATAAAGAGGTAAAGTTTGTGAGGTTGTTGGGGATAATCTCAGATTTGAAACATTATTTCAGCGTTAAAGAGCTCATTTATCGAGGAAGGCTATAGGCTACATATCATCACGCTAAGTCTAATAGGAGCGGAGCACCAATGAAGAATGTTTCAAAATCGGGGTTTTTTCCTTTTGATAGCTTCCGCTGCGTGTTAGTTCATTGTGTGATGTTTATTGGTCGTATTAACAACAACAATTATAAATTCTTATCAATATGGCAACATAACAAGTGAGCTACATCAACGCGTGCCCGGGTCATCTAGTAAACATAAATCTTACGGAAAAAATCTCTAAATGATAGTAAAAATCGTAACAAAACCCATTGAGCAGTAGTTTAGAAGAACTCAGGTAACACACAGATAGAAAGTAAAAGAGTCTTTGTTTTATAATAGATATATCATAATACCTAAGGTAACTGCTATGATATGCAATATTTATAGAAAATTCTGTCTAGTTTATATTGATACTTAAATGCTAGTCCACCTTGACTTCAGACGAATTTACTACAATAAAAAAAATGTAAGACTTTTATTTATCATTGTGTATCATCTTGGGGTTTGATATACAAACCCCCAAGATGCATACTTAACGTGTCACAGACGGCTCACAAAAATGAGTGCATAATCTTGGATTATGCCCTCATTTCAAATAGTGTCGCGTCGCTTGCGTTCTTGTTAAAACAATTGTAACCCATTCAGGTAAGGCTGAATTTGCAAAATCATAGGTTTATCGCATAACTATAACCATGTGTCTATGTATATTGGGAAGTTTTTGCGGCCGGTTTTGAGTGCTACTTTTAATCGAGACTGCGTCTAGGGTTTTTATAGGTCAATGTTGTGTAGTATATCGTTATGATAGACTAATAATTGCCCGTATTAAACTACAATACAAAACTTAATAACAATAATATATCGTCTAGGTGATTCAGAGAGAATATAGATAGGCGTTTGTCGATGAAAACATTTTAATAATTGAATCAGTATCTACAGACAAACAAAGCTTATATCGTTAATAATAATTAGATATTTATATCGATTAATACCGAAAGAAAAATGAATTGTCACTAGATAACAAACTTTGCAAAGCTACATTTTAAAATACTTGAAGACTATTAGTATATTTTAATTGTATTAAAATCTGGTTTTGCTTTCTATAGCAAGAATTGCTGAGTCGGTATATTTATGCGCAATGAAACTAAATAGAAAATATTATAGCAAATATTTTTTTCTATATAAAACTTAAATATTGCAGGCTTATATTATTTGTGGATGATTTGTTTCTTATTGAAAATATACAATAAGTAATCCAACGTATATAATAACAAACGAAAATTTCCTTTTTGTCTCGACCAACCAATTAGAACGGGCGTCGGACCCAGTGAATTCTATATTGAACAGTGCAATCTACAGAAAGAGGTGTAGAATAGCTAGAAAAATATATTACCTTGAAACTAAAATATTAAAATGTATTCTCTAGTTTTCAAGCGAAACTCTAGTTTTCATGAATTCAAAAAATAGATTGGATATAAACACAGATCATTCATGATTAGATATTAACAATCGATAATTAATACCACACTGTACTTAATATATATATTTATTTAAATATATAAAAATACAGTGTCATATTGTTTCTTCTGGATGAACTCCGAAACGACTCAACCGATCATCATGAAAGTTGCCACTTATGTATAATTTGGACCAACGTGAGAGATAGGATAATTTATATTTCGATTAATGGCCTAAATATTTTTTAATTACAAATTAAATGATTGTCAATGTTGATTATTGTTATTAATTGTAGGTTTCATTTGTCTCGAACAGATGGCGTTTTAAACGAGTTTGCTGTCGGAAAACTGTAGATCTGATTTTTATAGATATCTCATAGATGGCGTCACGTTTTATTATTTTCAATTTTCATTCAACATGTAATAACTAAGCCACAGCAACGCGTGGCACGGTCAGCTAGTGAAATTAATAAATTCCAATACCGTGTTACCGATTATCATAGAAATTGGTATATCTAGGTGTCATGGATATAATGATTAATTCATTTTACTACGACACACCCCTAGCTGGTGTTAGGCGTACTTTATTTTGTTACAATTAATCCTTATGAAGTCGCGAACGGTTGCTAGTAATACATTTTATAACATGATACATTTCTATTGTAAGTGTTTGAGCACTTCACTGCGACTGCCAATCTCATTATTTTTTCATTGTGCTATAATATTTTTCCCGAATATTTGTTGAAAAACTGTCTATACAATAAGAACAGCAAAAAACACAGACAAATAGGGCTATAATTGAATATAACTCTTATCTTTTTTGGATTATACTAAGCAAATACATGGAAACTTATCAGCAAGTAACAGAAATGCGCCATGCTTCTATGCTTAGTATAATCCAAAAAAGATAAGAGTTATATTCAATTATAGCCCTTGTTGCATATTCTATTCATATTTATTCTATCAAAAGTATAATTTTAATGTATAACTCAACTAGCTGTTTACGCGACTTCTGCGTGGAATAGTTACTTTGGGCCAACGTTAACACGTAGCGAAAGCTCTCCAAAGGAAAATAAAACTCGAGGGCTAGCCAAGTTACTTATCTACAATCGCTAACACCAGTAGAAAAAGGAAAAACGTATGGAGATGACGCTCTAAACGCTATATCACGTGATCAAAACAAATAATTATCACGTGATATAGCGTTCAGATATGTCATCTCCATACATTTTTCCGTTTTCTACTGGTGTTAGCAATTGTAGATAAGTAACTTGGCTAGGCCCTAGATTGTGACACATTATTCATTGGTGCTCCGCTCCTACTGGTCTAAGTCTGATGATATATATCCTATAGCCTTCCTCGATAAATGTCCTATTTAACATTGGAAGAATTTTCAAATTAGACCAGTATTTCCTGAGATTAGCGCGTTCATTTAAACAAACAAACCCTCCAGCTTTATGATATTAGTATAGACTAGCTGTTACCCGCGGCACCGCACGCACTTTTTAAAAAAAATATTAAAGAAATGTAAAATTTTGAGTGGCTGTGTACATTACAGAAAAGCTTTTTCAAAAACATTTGTAACTACGACACGCTCGCCAACTGTAACATGTAACGTGTACATTAGATATATGAATACAAATAATATATTGAATGGGTTACCATGGCAACGTATATAATACTAACGCTAACGAAATCTTTATTTGAACAATTTTGTTTTATGATTATGAAGACTAAGAAGGCAATAATAATGGATAAAATAATTTACGACATATTATACTTTCTATTTTTTTTTTATAATAGACTGTGTGATGTTTTGATTAAAGGATATATAAGAAATACCTATACTGACAACTTCAGAATTGGCAGTATGAATTAATTCCTTCGTCTGTCCTATTGAACGAATATTATATACTAAAGAAATCTCTCAAAAGGAAAAAAGTGCCCGATTTTGAAACATTCTTCATTGGTGCTCTGCTCCTATTGGTCTTAGCGTGATGATATATAGCCTATAGCCTTCCTCGATAAATGAGCTATTTAAAACCGAAGGATTTTCTCAAATCGGACTGGTAGTTCCTGAGATCATCGCGTTCAACCAAACAAACAAACTCTTCAGCTTTATATATTAGTATAGATTACATCTGTACGTATAAATAAAATTGAAGTGTCTCTTGATTGCCAGTTTTAATATTATAAACATTACGCTGAGAAATAAAGAACCAAGCGTTTCAAAAGTTTATTTTTGGCAATCAATCTCCCTGATTATGACTGGCATTTGTCAAGTAGGTAATAATATTACAAATATCTTGCAATAATTTCAATATTTTAACAAGATGGTAGCCTCCCTTGTTAGAACTTTCCAAGGAGTTTTTGTGGCATCTCAGAATTCATATTCCGTGGTATTATTTTCCATCCACTTCACTTATGCACAATAACCGAACTATATTACGTAGCATGCCATCAATATTACAAAATAGAGAATCACATAATACAAGATTATGAATAAAATATAAACGCAACTCTATGACAGACTAAGGTAGCGCCAAAAACTGTCTTATCAAAAGTATGTGAGTAGGAACGCAAAATAGGCCAATTTGATTAGATGATCTCGATTGCCAGCCATTTTGGTACCTCTTTGACCCACTAACTCCTTCCTATTCTAATTGCATCTGCTTTCGCTTGAATTGTGTATTTGATGCTTTTTAGCGCCAAAAACTATTTTATCAAAGTATGTGTGTAAAGGAACGCAAAATAGGCCAATCTGATTAGATGATCTCGGTTGCCAGCCATTTTGGTACCCCTTTGACCCACTAACTACTTCCTATTCTAATTGCATCTGCTTTCGCTTGAATTGTGTATTTGATGCTTTCCAAGTATCTTGAACTTGACCCTCATCAAATCTGGTGATAAATTTTGATATATATTGTGAGATACAGATCGATTAGATGAAAAAAAATTATAGGTATTTACATTTTTATTGTATTGGTAACACTAAAACTCATCAATAGCTACCAAACAACAACAAAAATAGTTGATGAATCGAGAAGAAAAAATGACTGAACTGATAAACACAGACAATTCAACAAACAATGAAAATGAAAACAATATTTTGTGAATTGTTTTGTTCAAAAAGATATCCTAAATTATGAATCGTTGGGACTTTACAAACGTATGTTTGACAAAGTAGTTCTAGAACGGTTATTAGGAGGTTACATATTTGGCATTTCATTCGGTTCATCCGTCAAAACTCATTCACACTAGTTCATAAGAGCACGATAGCTAACATATGTTATGTACGAGCCTGCGCACAATGTATACTCATCAAAATTTCCCCAATTGAAGAGACTCTGGGAATTTGTTAAACTTTATAACAGACTTCGTACGAATTTGTTGTTCATTTGAGGAAATTGTCTAGTAAGTAGAATAAACAACTTTATTAAACGATGTACATTGAATAAGGTTAACGTGCGGATAACTAAGACCTAAGTCCGAGCTGACGTATTACATGTACAATCTGACCTCACTGACATAACGCTGAGTAATTTTATTATTGTCTTATTTATATGATACTATTGCCCTTTATGTTAAGCGATACGCAAAATATATTGTTCCAAAATACTTAATTTCACTAACATCTCGTAACATATATAATATACTTCAACCACAGCCGTAGCTAGGGGGGGCATTGTGTGGCAATGGCTGTTGTGGATAGTTAAAGGTTTTAATAAGACGAGTCATAAACAATAGGGAGGCTGTCATTGTATTTAGAATAAGAATGAATGTTGATATGTTGGAAGTTGGAAATATTAAAATAAACAGGTTACTGTACAATGCTTTATTATTACATACATAACAATGGCCTACTTTAAAAATACCAAAAACTAAGATAATTTATTATAAATAAATTGTTTATTCATAGTTTGAGATAAAAATATTGTAGCTATTTAGTATCTAAACTTTTCTGAACATATCACAGTTTTTTTACTTCCGCCCTAACTGTAACCAATGCCGTCCTACCTCAAATTCGATTCTAGCTACAGCCCTGTACTTCACCACAAATACTATTCAATTTAGTAAGTAATTAAAAACAACTTAGAAGTATTAGATTAGCTATTAACTATGGACGGTTCCACCAATCAAAAGTTAAAAACACTTAAGTTATTCTGTATCTATAGTAATATTATAAAGCTGAAGAGTTTGTTTGCTTGAACGCGCTCAAGAACGACTGGTCCGATTTGAAATATTATTTCAGTGTTAGATAGCTCATTTATCGAGAAATCACGTTAAGACCAATAGGAGCGGAGCACCAATGAAGAGTGTTTCAAAATCGGGGTTAACGTACGTATTATTTAAAAATATTTTCACCTTCTACGTAAACTACTCGCCCCGGTTTCGAGCGGCTGTAGAAATGAAGAAAAATACTTCCTTTACGGTACGACCACGTATAAATAACATGGCAACTAAGCAATAGAACTTTACACTGTCAGTATTGTCAATATTTTTTAAGGTCTCCGAGTGTCTTCTGTCTGTCTCACTCACTTTTTATATAGATATTTTTTAAACCAATAATTTTTCACTTTTCCTTAGGAGTTTTCAAATATTCTCTTTCATACAAACCATACCCTTAATAACACGACAAGAAATGTTTAGCCAAAGAGACCTAGCCTTATATAACGTACTCTGTGGTTAGCCGTTCTAATGTACTGCATTTACATGTGTTCGGAAATTAATTTTTATTTATATAGATTGCCGAAATCCAGTATATATTTTTTAAACATAAAAAATAGAATTACAGATTGTAAGATTCTCAATATTTTTCAACGCAATATTTAGTACATTAATGACTTGGATATGTAGCAAGAAAATGCTTGCATACGGAGGCTGCAAGAAGTACTATAAATTAAAATTTAATGATTTTTTTGGTAGGAGATAAATTTATACTTTCGCTTAATGACATTCTACGTAAGCATGACCTTTGGGGCTTGTGTACATGTAATATTGATATTTTACAGCTCATCATACGTTTGATGGATTAATATACTTTATAAAAATGTATATCATTGTTGCTCCGAATGCCAATTGATATGAAAACCACACTAATGTTAATAATTTCGATAAACAAATTATATTATGAACATTCAAATGAGAACACATTTATTTAAATGTTTTATGTTTTTACTTCTGTCGGCAGTCCTTATTTTTATGTCATAGCAGGCAAACGAACAGGCGGGTCAGCTGATGTTAAGTGAGTTGCAACATCGGGAGAGACGCAAGTGCGTTGGCAGCCTATTTGGGAGCAGGGGAGAAAGTTGATGGGGAGGGGGAAGGGAAATGGGCCTCGGGTGCTCTCACTGACCGAACGAAATGCAACAATGCAAGCACTGTTACTTCACGTTGGTTTTCTATGAGAGGGTTGTAGTACCCCGGGTGAGCCGACACATTCATGCTGAAACCAGTAATATAGTTTAAGTGTGGCTCTACCACCTACTAAAAATACTACTACTACTACCTTATGACTTCCTTGTTTTTTATTAATTTACATAGATTTCATTGTATTTAACAGTTACAATAACTCGAGGTTTCTAACAATAAATGTTACTGTACTAAGACTTTATTATTCAAAAGCGCAAGCACATTTAAAATAGTAACATAATCTTTTAAATTTTATTTACATTATTATATCGTATAGGTTTTAGCGTTTGAGTACAATCTTACTAGTGTTAAAGCTAACAAACGGCCTGAATCTCAAGTGCAGTTGCTGAAATACATCTATAGATTTTGCTTCGTCAAAAATCTTCAACTTGAGGGTGGTGCTCGTCAGGTGTGTTAAGAAAAAGCCCCATCACGATGCTGTTTCCATCACGATATTTTCCTTCACCGAAATATCATTCAACTTGTATTATTAAAAATGTTATTAGTATTATTTGTTAATGAAAAGATAGTGAGAAATAATTGATAAGAGATAATGGGAGAAACAAATAACGTAAACAAAGTTAAACATAATAATGAACGCGAACTAGCTGACGCGGCCACGCGTTGATGTGGGTCAGTTATTACATCATCATCATCTTCTTACCCTTATCCCACTTAAGCAGGGTCGGCACACCATGTTTTCCTTTTCCACGCTCGCCTATCAGAAATCATCTCAGTATTTACATCTTTTACACACATATCACTTTTCACACAATCCATCCATTAATTTTTCGGTCTTCCTCTACTCTTACATCGACCATCATATTTATTTATTACTCAAAGCTTTTCTAGTTACATGGTCTTCATCTCTCCTCATGACATGCCCATTACCTAACCTATTACTCTTTAACTTCTCTGTCACTGGTGCTATTTTCAAACTTCCTCTGATATTTTCATTCCTAACCTTATCCATTCTAGTTACACCACACATCCACCTTAACATTCGCATCTCTGCCACATGTAGTTTTCTCTCATCCGTCTCGCTCGTCGCCCAGTACTCAGATGCGTACAACATTACTGGTCTTATAATAGTTTTATACACCTCCCCTTTGAGTTTCAAGGGCATTCGTGGCTCAGTTATTACATGATGAATTAAAATTATGAATATGAAAACGTGTCGCCACGTATGAGATAACGATAACAGTTGGTCCTACAGTTTTCTGTCATCAAACTTATGTTAAAGCGCCATCTGTGCGATACTGATAAAACTTACAATTAACAACATTGACAATAATTTAATTTATAATTAAAAACATTAAGGCCATAAATCGAAATATAAATTATGCTGTCTCTCGAGTTCGAATAAATTATATATAAATGCCAACTTTCATGTAGATCGGTTAAGTTTAGTAGTTTCGGAGTTCATCGTGGATAGACATAATGACACCGGATTTTTATGTATTTAGATGAATAGACTTTAAACAGAGTTGAAGACAATGCGTTTAAGTGCTGAATAGATTTTTTTTTCAAACATGTTCCTATTTAATTTACAGTCGAATATCGGACACTCTGGGCATCGAATGGGCTCCCTTAAACGTCCCAACATCTAGACGATTGCAGACACTGGCAGCGACAGGATGGATCCTATTGTCTCTTCTCGGAGAGTTGACATCTATATTCTATTATATAAAATTACTCTACTCGGATTACTGGTGGCTCGCGATATTATATGGAGTTTGGATGTTGAATGACATTGAAATATGTAACAAGGGGGGAAGATCGTAAGTACTATTTTTAACAGAACGGCGTGTATAAGAGATTTTTTTTTAATAATTTACATGTTTTGAAATCTCACCACAATGTGAAATTAATGTAAGATGTAGCCTGATATAGTAATACAATGTAATTGAAAGTCCGCTTCTAAAACACATAAATAACATGTGTTCCGCTGGGCACTCTATAGAATCTACAGAATCAGACCAACATTAAATTCGAACAAGTAATTATAGGCTAATAGGTGTATGAAGTACGAAAATGAAGTACGTATAAATTATGGATGAACATACTATTTAATTCATATTCCAGGATCGAATGGGTGAGAAACTGGACGTGGTGGAGATATTACTGCGATTACTTCCCCGTGAAACTCGTCAAAACCACAGACTTGGATCCGTCTAAGAATTACCTCTTCGCTTGCTACCCACACGGAATACTGGCCGCTGGAGCTTTTGGGTCATTTTCTACCCATGCTGCTGGTTTCTCCAAACTGTTTCCAGGGATGACCTCGCACCTCATCGTCCTTGGTGGTCATTTCCTTGTGCCTTTCTTCAGAGACTTGCTCCTCGCGATGGGCATTTGTTCGGCTTCGCAGGAGAGTTTGTTAAGTTTACTGGATCCGAAGAGAAATCAAGGACACTGTGTGGCGATGTTAATTGGTGGAGCAGCTGAAGCTCTTCAAGCTCGACCGGGAAAATACAAGATTATCCTCAATAGAAGGAAAGGGTTTATCCGTGTAGCGATGAAAACTGGGTAAATTGTTTGATTTATATGTTAACTAACTGATACACGCTACTTTGTCATCTTCGTTTATTAGTTTAGTAGAGGAAAAAACATCAGCACAATACCGCTTACCCCATGCCTTCACGGTAACAAAACACACATCACTGATCGCGTAGTATTTATAAAAATCATAGTTTCTAAAAAATAATAATTTTATAGTAAACTAGCTGATCAGTGCAACTTCGTCTGCACCAAATCGGTTACTACCAGTTTCTATTGTATAAACGTATAAAGTCTTAAAGTACTTATAACCCGATTACAGTGACACCTACCGTTACCAATTGAGAATCCAAACTAGCCAGGGACTCACTCAAACATATACCCAGTAAGTATGTGAGAAATCTTTTAAAATAACTTTAGAACCCGTTCGCAGCATTACCTACCGAGTCCAATTAAGATACAAACTAACCGACATATATTGGCGATAAATGTATTCCCGGTACCCCTCGAGGTGCTCCTGCGCCACTCACCGCCGCAACCGTTCACTGTTCGAGTAGAGATAGGGGCAGCGGTAACGCAATCATTTTGCCGGCTTATAGTTTTTATTTCGCATTATCTTCTCTCTAACTTAAAGTAAATCTACATCCAAACTTAATCTTGTGAAATTTATTCTACTTTTGACATATAAACTATCTTTTTGGCTGAGATGTTAGACTTAGAAATATGGTTTCGTGGATATTTTCGTAAAAGTAATGAATATTTTGCTAAATATTTTATTCTTTTATTTCAAACCGTTCAAGCAAGTGTGCACTTCATATTATAGAATTTTTGTCGATTTCTATTACATTTTTTGTGATTAATTATTGAAAATATATATATTTGTCAAAACAAAGAAACACTATAGCACTGAGGGATAATATACCTTTCTAACAGTAAAAGAATTTTCAAAATCGGATCAATAGTACCGGGGATTCTCCGAACGCAAAACTTTACCTCTCTCTATAATATTAGTATAAATATAAAAAAGTATAGTAATTGGAAACATCTCAACTAATTATATTAATTAGAGATTCACAAACCTGAACCCAACTATTCAAAGACTCGACAAATATTTAAAAAACTAATTTTATCAAATACCGAAACAACACACGTACTTTTTTTTTATCGTGAGGAGATCCCTTTTGGATACACCACCCTCTCGGGGGAGAGGGTGGGTTATGTCCTACTCGCACGGACTAAAACCCCACGGTGTACGTTGTCCGCGATAGTTGGGGCGGCACGAGATCTCTATAGGATTCTTCGTGCCGTCCCAGCGGTTAGCCCAGCAGCAAAAGCGCTGCCACCGGGCCCCGTCTTGTTGGGAAACAGCCGTGTACACACCGGCCATCTCCTCCGTTCGCCGGACCTGTGCAATGGGATGGCCCCCCGACCCATCTTCTATGGTCCGGTTACAGTGGGAGGAGGCGGTCAAACTGACGCCTCCTCTTGCCCGTCCTCCGTTGGCGGAGACGGCTACTTTGAAGGTCTTGCTCACGGACCCTCTCCGCCGCCTTCTTCTGCGAGACGACCTCCTCGCAGAAGGAGACCATAACGTTCCACACATTCTCGCTACCGAGCATGGCCGCAACCACGCTCGGCAGCGAGAGATCATGTCCTACCGCCGCAGCCAACGCGCGACGCTGCTCCTCCCACGGCTGCGCAGTGTCCGGGTCAACGCCGCACTGATGGCATACGGCGGTCGGCTCCCTGCGTGCTATCCGGTGCAGGTACCAACCGAAGCACCCGTGCCCGGTCAGCATCTGCACTAGAAGGAACGTCAGGGAGCCCCATCTCCTATGGTACAATTCCGGCAGGACCGGGCGGACGGCGTCGATCGTGTATAGACCGTAACGCGCGTCCGCCAGGTCCCGCCTCCACCTAAACAGCACACGTACTGCCAGAACTCTAATTGAGATTCATATTTTATAATGCATTGTAACTATTATCTAGGTTTATGTTTTTCGAAAAAAAGAAAAAATCTTGTCACCTTGTTTTAGCAGCACCATCTCTAGAAACATTAAAATGAAACATAACTTGACTTCAATTTTGGCAGCCGCCGCGCTGTGCACTGTACAGATTATTTTGTAGTAACAAAGTATGTCAAGAACATAAAACGTGAAGATGAGAAGTTGTATGTCAAAAATGTGCATCTCAAAATGTCGATTTTATAAATAAATAGCTTTTAAGTACATAAAATACATAAGGTAACATTCTTATACAATAAAATAAATGTAACAACATATTAGTGACAGTTTCGTGTGCACATTTTTTCAACTTTGTCGACGTGGTATTATTGAAGTAGATCACTTCTCTAGAATCTTTATGGTTTGAAAATCTATGGGAAGAAAATGCTTCATGACAAAGAAACTAAGTGTACGGCCTGAGTCATCTGCATTCGTGCGTCCAGCGGAGCGTCCAGCGTCCAAGAGCGACGCTCGCACGCCACTCGGGACACTAACGTATTAATCCATACGTTTGAAACGAACGCCGGACGCGACGTTACGCTCGACGCTCGATTATCGCGTTCCGTACACTTACACACACATCAATAGGTTTTAGCCTACGTATTCGATTTTATACTTTTAATTCAACTGATTGATAGTTACGCAAAGAAACGTCATGTTGCCGTCGCTCAATTATAACGTACATTATACGGGCCGAAGTTGTTTATAGCTATCGTTTTTTCTTTTTGTTTTTTAAATAAGAAGCATAGGGAGATGAAGTTTTTAGCTAATCTGTCTGCTATAGCAAAAAAAAAATTCACCAAAATTCGTCAAGAATTTAATTAACCACAAAATTTGTGTATTTCGTTCGTTTTTTTTTTCCAGGAAAGCCCCTTGCGTTTTGTGGGACAAAAAATATCCTAGATGTTATGTTTATAATATGAGTTATCATCGTGTCTAATTTCGTCTGAATCCGTCCAGTAGTTCTTGCGTAATTTTTTTCTTTTTTGTGTTTTCTTATAAGTAAGATATATGTATATCTTACAAATGTGTTATATATGAAAATATGTCCTAGATGTTATACCGGTGTATAAACTATTACCATACCAAAGTTCGTCAATCCGTTCAGTAGATTTTGGGTTAACCCTGTACAAACGACAGACAGACAAAAATTAAAAAAAATTAAAAACTAAAAACTATCGAACTGTGTTCTGTCAATGCTTAAAGCCCCCGCCATATATATTTTCTTTAGAATATTTAATGTACAGCTTTTTTCCTCTCTCTCTCTCTTCCTGGCTGTTAGTCCCACATCGTGGTGGGGTCAGCCTTCCTTACTTTTCTTCTCCACTTTTTCCTATTAACCTTTTATTATATGTATAGATGAAGCAACAGTGATATTTCTTTTAGATAAGGACCATGTGTCAAAGAAGTAAAACTAAAAACAATATCGACGTCTATTACATCATTTAAGGGTGTCATATGTACAACCGTAGACTTTTTTTTCGTACTGACTACGCTATTGTCCTGCTTTTTTCCTATTAACTTTTTATTATATGTACCTATAGATGAAGCAACAGTGATATTTTTTTTAGATAAGGACCATGTGTCAAAGAAGTAAAACTAAAAACAATATCGACGTCTATTACATCATTTAAGGGTGTCATATGTACAACCGTAGACTTTTTTTTCGTACTGACTACGCTATTGTCCTGGCAAGGCCTTAACTGCTTCACCGAACTACTAACCGCAGACTTCTATCGATTTATTTATATAGGTATTATAACTTGGTTTACAAAAGTATTATTTTCTGTAAATCCATTTAAAATTGAAAACGCCTAAGTTATTTATTTGTTTGCCAGTAAAGTATTTAACTTGAAAGTCATAATTACTGTAGTTTTGAGTTTTTGGCGGGATTTTGGTCTGTCATGTAGTGGATTTTATATTTTACTCATAATCTCGTGTTACTTTATTTACTCTATATTGTATAAAATTGGTGGTGTTTTATGTAATATAATTTGTTTATTGTGCATAAGTGAAGTGAATGGAAAATAATACCACGGACCATAAATTCTGAGATGCTACAAAAACTCCATGGAAGTTCTAACACGATGGCCACAATCTTGTTAGTTCATTGTAATTATATCAAGAAACTTGTAATATCGATACTCACTTGACAATGGCAGCAATAGTCTACTAGAAGACTGGTTGCCAAAAAAAAATATAAGGAGAACCAACTTGTAATACTATGAACTACTCGACAATGGTAATAATAATCTAAAAGATTGGTTGCCAAAAATAAAGATAAAAAAACTGTAGTTAGTGTTTTTTTTTATAATACACTGTGCGACGCTTAACCTCGGCCACACCTGATGGAAAGTGAGGACGAGGCCTAGGATGTAACGCGTTCAGGGGCGGTTTCTCAGGAGAGAGCCAGACCGATCCCTGGCCGCCCCTACCATGCGGCAGACGGTACACCATGGGGTTTTAGTGCGTGCGAGTCGGACATAACCCACTCTCTCCCCCGAGAGGGTGGTGTATACATAGGGATTTCGCCACGTTAATAAAAAAAAGGATGTAACGCTTTCACCCAGTAAAGTCAATGATTTCTAGTTTAAATTTTAATATACTTCTAAGTAATTTTTAAACACTTGATGGGATGTATTTCTGTATCGTTCAAGAGGTCCTTATGAAAATTTGTACACGTTATGTTACCCATCGAATATTTTTGCGCTATCCATTTGCTTATAACTCGCTATTATTTGAAAAATTATTGTTTTGTTACAAAGGGAGTATTCCTGAAGTGTCTTATTTGAATTTTATTCTTCAAAATCCAATAAGAATATTTGTTTTATGACAAATCGAGACTATATAGGTATCTGACTATGGATCTGGGACTTTGTGGCATTTTTAGAGTGGAATTTTTTTCGTCTATCTTTTTATTTTATTAAAATTTTAATCTATAACTCAATCACAAGTAATAATAACAAAAGCGTACGAAGTCGCGCGCATAGCTAGTTTACTCTAAAATTAATTGAATCGTTACATTTAAAAATAAGCTAAATCCAATTTTAGCATTTCCTAATATTTTACATTATTTTTCAAGATCTAATTTTGCACTGTACTGTACTTGTACAGTATATATAAATTATGAAGATCATTAATGTGTTTAATCTGTGTTTGGGGGAAAGGGAGTGAGGGGGGGAGAGGAGAGGGGAAGGGAGGTGGTGCAGAATTATTTATTCAATACGTTCCTTATAATACAATTTTCAGAGCATCTTTAGTACCAGTGTTTACGTTTGGAGAGAACGACGTGTTCCGACCCCTCTACACTCCCGAGGGCAGTCTCATGAGGAGATTTCAAGAGAAATTCCGACAGATTACCGGCATATCACCTATTTTCGTTCTTGGGAGAGGAATGTTTCAGTATTCGTTTGGCACCGTACCCTTAAGGACTCCCATTACTACTGTTGGTTAGTATCAAGTTTTCTTATACTTCTGTTCTAGCTTCAACAACTACTTCGATTCAAAATGGCTGTTTGGTACTGTTTATTTCATATTAGTTATGTTCTAAATATGTAAAAATCCAGTGTCATGATGTTTGTCCACGATTAAGTCCGCAAATGCTCAACCGATTTTTATGAAAGTTGGCATTTCTATAGAATTTGGTCCAACTTGAAATATAAAATAATTTATATTTCGATTAATGGCCCCAATATTTTTTAATCTATACTATAATAAAACTGTAACAAGGCCAAATCTGTACATTAAATATTTTTTGAAAATTATAATTGGTGTAGACTATGTTATCGATATAGAAGCTAAAAATAACTCATTTAAAATTTTTGTCGGTCTGTCTGTCCCTGTGAACACGCATCACTCTGAAAGTACTGAACCGATTTTTGACTCATAAAACGCAAAGGATTCTTCTCCAGGATCTAGTTACAACAATATTTTGAAATTATTGATTTCGTCTCAAATTATGTGTACTTATAAATTAATCAAAATGAACTTAATATGTTTAACTCCAGAGGCGATAATATAAAATATAATATTTATATAAAAATATCGCTTTTTTCTTTCTACTCCATGTGGCGTTCATTTTTGGATCCGAGAGAAAAAAGATTGCATTAATTTTAAATATGAAATATTATTATAAATAGATATATAATCCCTTTAGTCAATCGTTACAAAATATTGTTTTGCTTTTTGTTACATATCTTGCTTTTTCTCGGAAGTTAATTAAATTAGAGATCTAAAACTTTCAGGATCTTAATATATTATTCAGAACGAGAATCGAGTGCAGAGTGTCTGCCATAAATATTGCTACTATCTTAATATTCACCTGGTATATGTGTTACACATAGAACATTTTTGGAAGATATTTTGATATTTAGGTGATAATTTAGAAAAAATAAGGTAAAGCACCACAGTCAGACGTGAAAAATGTCCTCGTGTATACTCATGCTAATATAATCAAAACATTAAATCCATTATTATTATTATTTTTAGTTGGTGCACCGATAGAAGTAAAGAAAAACTTTGAGCCAACAAATGAAGAAGTTGACATCGTCCACGCCGAGTTCACGAAACGTCTTGTAGAACTGTTCCAAAGCGAGAAATCAAAGTACTTGAAGAACCACGAAGATGTAAACCTTGTTATAACGTAGGCTAATAAGCGTAAATGTAGTACCGGTTATTATGGAAGTACGGGTAGGGGTCGAATTAAGCTGGCGAACAACTATTGATATATGAAATTATTTCGATATTTGTTTTGGAATATAAGAGCAAGATGTTAGGAAATCTGCACATAACTGTCTCTCTGCCACCGTGGTGATAAACATATCATAGTAAGTCTTTTAATTTCGTGTTTATAAATAGGTCAGTTTATATGTGTTTAGAGGTTCGGTAGCATTGTAAGTTGGCATTAAAGGCGCAATTGACGATAGTTTATCTCGTATATGTCTTGGTGGTGGCCTTTATTTTTGCTTTGCACTATGCTTACCTCGTACAGTGCAGGCACTTTCTCGTGCAGCAACAATAATATAATTATGTACCACAAAGCACCGCAAAACATATGTGCTCGTATTTTGTTATTTATTAAGTTATAATATTCAAAACCTAAAACTCTAGCCTAAGTTTGTTAACAACAAACGGTAAAAGAGTTTTAAAAAGATATATTATATCCAAATGTAAATTAAATTATATGTAAAAAACGGCATCCAATTCGAATAATATTATACAACGAATTTGAGGCGTATTTGTAAATATACATCAGTCATTTAAAAATTAACGCGGTGTCGTGAGGAAATACTATTGAGTGGTCATGAACTACTGAAATTTATGATGAAATTGATGATGAAAGTCGGTCATCGTTTTTGTATAGAATACCTTTCTGAAGTATTTGGTGATAGATAGGTTAACTAAAGCGTCGTACAAATATTACGTAAAAAAATGTTACTATTTACCTGCCCCTCCGGTATTGTCACCAAAAGTAAGCAAGGATCTTAGTTTCCCCTCCTATTCTTAAGTTACGTTGGTATAATTTTTACAAAGTCTCTAATAAGTTTCATATAAGTGAATATTGCTCACGTCATCGAAAATAGGCAAACGCATATGCCCCAACCACCCCAACCTCCCTTTTTCGCTTACTTGAACTGCTAATAACTTCGAGACGTTTTAGTTACATGTTTACATATTCATTAAAAGTGAATTCTATCAATTAAGGGTATTTTTCCATCTTCTAAATAGGAAAAAATAAATATGATAGAATATAATTCCTAAGTATACAAAATACAAAAAAAAAACATTTGATTTTGTAATGATTTGTTAACCACCTATTGAATTTTTAAAACAAAACTAAATGTATAATAAGTACTCCAGGGTATCTGCCAATATATAAATAAATATAGATGAGGTCACAATGGAAAGTAAAGATTGCTTGTATTGACTTATATACGTACATATATGTAAGTCAGTCAATTTCGGAGATCGAAGCTGTAACTTTTCTATTCAATATTAAATTCTATTATCACTCCG
The DNA here is from genome assembly GCA_015888305.1 of Antheraea pernyi. Taxonomy (NCBI): domain Eukaryota; kingdom Metazoa; phylum Arthropoda; class Insecta; order Lepidoptera; family Saturniidae; genus Antheraea; species Antheraea pernyi. The sequence goes on from MU158982.1 coordinate 54,749, forward strand.
CTAGGAAACCTCTGTAGATGTAAATATTATATGATAGATATGTGAAGTCGAATTTGGAATTGATAATTACGGTGTTGTTATTTGTGAATGTACTTGCTTTTATGGAAATTTGCTTAATTCAATTATTTCTGTTACATACTTTTATTGTACATAGAACTCAGCTTCTATTTTGAATAAATTATTTATATTATTTGATTATTCAATAATGTATTCCGTCAATTAATACATACCCAGACTGATTGAAATGTGATTAATATTTGATTATAAATTTTTTAGGGAATTTTGTTGTTAATTTTATTTCATTAATACAAAATAAAATAGGTATAAAAAAAACAAACCTTCACTAGTTTTATTTATTTCGTTATATTTACATTTTATATATACAAAATTAAAATTAATGATCGCGCGTGTCTATGAAAAGTTGCCACTCGGTTGAGCAGATGGCATCGAGTACAAGAATACAGGAAAGATGACGAATCGAATCAACGCAGTTAAAGAGTTATGCCGTGTGGCAGAACTAGAACTGGCAGAGCTACGTGAAATATGAAGAAGGTACTAATACATAATATGTTATTATATTTAGACTACATAATTTACCCGCCGTTGGTTCCTAATACCCAGCACTACTTCACACGCCTATCTGCAGTATTACTTCGTTCTCACTCTATGTTTGTAACCTAATCTTCGTATGAAAACTACTTTGCCTCTAAAAGTATTTCCATGATGTTCGATAGGCAATAAACCTTTCCCGATAATAGATTGTGGAATTCAAATACATTTTTCAATTACAGCTAATAGTTTTAGGGATTATTAGGTTGAAAGATACAAAAAAAAATATTTTGAGCTTTAATAAACTAGTAGATGTACCTATTGTTGATTTTGAAAGTCATCTTTCACGGATTCCTATCTTTGACCATTCCTTACCTTTTGTTGAAAGTTTTTATTACAATTATACAAATACTATACAATTAGAGCGGGAATTATATAGAAATCAAGATTTGAGTTGATAGTTTACCTTTACATTGGCAATTTGTACTCTGAAATTGGTCATTACATTTATTATTTTTAACCAACAATAGATAATACGCGGGTAACTTGCAACAATGAGCTATTACAATCTTAATCATAGAATAGAGAAGACTATAAGAGGTCGAGGTTATGTAGCAAGTCTTCCTTTAATAATACGATAACTTATAAAAGGACTAGGTTTTTAATTCTAGCACTTTAGTCCTCAGAATCATTGTAACTCCGTCACTGTAGATCCCGCTCTATGAACACTAAAGTAAAAATTGAGCTCAAGAGCAAAACTATTAAAATAAAATATACAAAATCCATCGTAATCGTCCCCCTAATTACGTATTTTAATAATATAGATGTCAAATATAGGATTGAAATGACAGATGATTGGTACGTAATCTAAATTTGCCATTTGAAATTTGATAGTTAGCCATTTCTTGCAAAACACGCAATTAGGGAGCGTATTATAGAATATCGTTGTTCAAGAGCTCTAAAGATGATAGAAATGTGACAAGGCGCAAAGGAACACTAAAGGTTTAATAAATATAATAAGAAGTAAATATATCGTTGAAATACTTCTTCAAAACTTTGACACACTGGAAATTGGTATATCTCACTCTAAATTAACCGTACGTATTGCTACCGAATCTTATACAGTCTTAAAGAAGGCACTGCCTTAAACAAAAACTTAAAACACTTCATTAGAAACAGACAAATCAATTTAAAAAACCAAATTATTAAATTCAAATGTTAAAATATGTGTCCTATTTTGTCGATCCGATGTTTAGATGGCATAAAAAGCGTAATTTCTAATATGATTACTAAAATATAAATTTGATCCCATGAACATTGAACATGTGTAAATCTCTTGGTCGCAAAAATGTCAATATGACACATGTCAGCTGTGATCGTATTATCAAAGTCGGTGTAAATTTAGCACAAAAGGCACATATGTCTAACGAATATCAATGGCTGTAAAACTATGTAAATTTCACGCTTGTTTAGGATGAGGCGCCGGCAGCGGAGGTGATGGTTTAAAACATTGCATTAGGAACGCCGTGTACATTACAAACGCTATTGACAGTGCTATCAAAGCGTACATAAATATATTCAATTCTGGTTGTCTGAATCGATTCTTTCGTAGCCATTCCAATACTTCTTCCTCTGACATTAGATCACCTGCAATAAACATATCCATAGTTAAGTGAAAGTTTTGTTCTTTTTGTATCTAATTTCCTAGTTATTCTTACCTCGGTATATACTAGGGAACCGTTTTCTAAAGTATACAATAGCAGGTAATTTTGTGACTCCCCATTTGCGCGCATAACGTGGATCTTCCATTTTAACAAACGATATGTCTAAATTATCAGTTTCACTGTCAATGTTTTCTAATTTGTCTAAAACAGCGCGACTTTCTGCTGTTTTCTCATCTGGAAAACACACACTTTTAGTCTAAATGTCTTCAGTAGAATAATAAAATTTCTTTAAAATCCGTTGAACTTACAAAAATAGACTGCCAGGAACTCGTTCTCTTCTAATAATTTGTCTAACATTTTTCTATTCACTTCTTCGATTTCGTTTTTAATTTCGAATACATCTTGAGAAGTGAGCCATTGTAAAACTCTATCAACTTGGTGAAGATCACCGTCATATAACATTGGTATTTGTTTTCGGTAATAGACAAGAGATGGAATATTAATAATATTATAAGTGGCAGCTGCTTCAGGGCTTGAAATTTTTACGAAATCAATACCATATTGATCAACTTCCCCATCAATTTGTTCAAGTGCTTCTAGAATTTCCGCACATTCTGGACAATCTTCATCGTCATCTAAAAATATAATAGATTAAGAATAAGAATATATATAGCTGTACATTCAATTACTTTCTAATGTTTGATTATATAAATTAAAATTATGACACTTACAGAAAAATACAGCTAGCAGATGCGATTCATATAGTAGCCTTTCCAACATCCTTTCATTCACTGATTCAATCTCATCTGCTAATTCACGATTATCATCGTCGATGAGCCATTCCAGAATAGATTCTTCATTTTGCAGATCTCCTTCAAATAAAAGGGGGTTTCCGTTTCTGAAAGATATACAAATGTCAATAATTGCTCCATAATTATCACTGTTCTCAGCAAAATCATTATAAAAGATATTAAACCTGAAGTAAACCATGGCCGGGAAAGTTTTTATAGAATATCGTTTAGCTAGCTGTGGGTCCTGAATTTTAACCATGTGAATTCCATAAACATCGCATTCATCATCGATGCTCTCCAATCCCTCTAGGATATGTTCACAGATGTGACAGTTCAATTTATCTGCAATACAAAGATATTTTTTAATAAGTAATTGCGTAACCAAACATAATTACATACTAAATTTAGAAAGGCTTTCAACTACGGAACACCGACAAATCCTTGGCGGCTGATTGAATTTGAAGACGATAACTGCCTAAGTGAGTATAAAAAAAAGAATTATTGCATTAACTGCGGTTATATTATAATATTTTCCTTTAATTTAATTTAAGTTTTCCATTCAAGCCTACTGTAGAAATAGAATCCAGGTCAACTGATGCGTGTTCAAGTCGCTACTATTATCGCTACAATACTTTAATCATTTTGTATAGTAATCATGTTAATAATACAAAATCCATTGCTGGCACTTACAGAAATAGACAGCTAAATATTGTGTCTCTTCGACCATATTTTCCAGCATTACTCTTGTTATAAGTTCGATACGATCTTCAGTTTTTTGAGTAATAAGCCATTGAAGGACTTCCTCTTCTTCTGCCAAAGATCCCTCATATACATTTGGGACATTGTGTTCATAATATACCAAAACGGGGAAATCAGTAACTCCATAAGATTCTGCTATAGCATAATCTTGGGTTTTAACGAATTTAATACCATGTCGATCACAATCATCATCAATGTTCTCTAGTTCTTCTAAAATTCCAGCACACTGTTCACAATCTGGCCCATCTAAAATATTCAAGTTTATATCAATTTTTAATTAATTTATTTAAAGTGTTTTTACCGTTGGTAAGTGAATTCTATTTTAGAAAAACTGCTTAGCAGTACTGCATATACTCTAATTGTTAAGTACTATAAAAATGTGTTTTATGATGTAATGCATAATATTATATTACGAACAAAAAACATACGAATGCATTGAACAATCACAAAAATCTAAAAAATATATATCTACGTAAATGTGGACATTAACATTTATGGACACATCAAAACACGAGGGTGATATGTAAACATATTCAGGATAATTTCGTTATATATCATTTATAACTATAAGACCATTTTTTCATGCTTCATGCAACAATAAATAAAACTGATACAATTGGGAACAAAGTCATTCATAATTCAAGGTCTATCATTCTAATGGCATAAAGGTACCCTCTAGTTCTTGTGCCTCATCCTCCTCTGGTTCTCTATCTTTTTTCCTCATCGCTTTTTTCATTGCTCTAGCTGTACATATTTCGCACAAAGTTTTGTTCCCTATTAAAAAGCAATTCGGTTAATACTGTTACAAATACGGCAGTTCTAGTTTTTTTCAGTGATTACTTAAGTAATAACGTTCGGTAGTACATTAAATAGTAAAATAATTGCCAAATTTAGCAGCGTGTTAGAGGCTTGTATGTGCAATATGTAAAACTATAATAATTTTATTCTTTGACTTACAGAAATACACAGCTAGTGAACTTGATTCTTCTATCAAATCGATTAATTCTTGACCTTCGAGAGCTTCTATGATATCACCTGCTGGATTCTTTTGAGTTAACAGCCAACTTAGTAGTTGCTGTTCATCATACAAGTCCCCTGTTCATCAAACAAGTAATTTAAATTAATATCTTGTAATAACGTTATACAGTTAATATTTACCGCAATCATTAGACTTACCTGCATATATCACAGGATCCTTGGAACCTGCCTTAAAGAATAAAACAGCAGGAAGAGCAAACACGCCGTATTCTTTTGCCATCTGTTTATCGTCAATTTTTACAAAGTTGATTCCAGCTGCATCAGCATCATCATCAATGTGTTCAATTTCCGTAAGTACTCGAGGGCACTGTTTACAGTCATTACTGTCTAAAACATGTAATATGTGCAATACAATTTGATTTCTTGTAAACAATATTTCATCAATAATTTTAAAAACCTAATGTCGAATCAATTTTTGAAACAAATAAAAAAAAAGCTATAAATAAAACTCACAAAAGAAAACAGCCACGTAATCCGAAGTCTGTCTTATCTTCTGAAACATTTTTCTATTGACTTTTTCTATGTGATCTGTAAGCTCCATGTTTTCCGGGTTCGTTAGCCAGTCTAAAATTTCTTCTTCATCGTCTATATCACCGTCATAATTTATATATTTAGTCTTTCTGAAATAAGTGATACCAGGCGGATTACGAAAACCATATTTCTTTGCCATAAGCCTGTCGCTACATTTTGCTATTTTTATTCCATACTCTGCTGCTTCGTCATCAATCAATTCAACATGCCTCAAAATTCTTGGACTAGCTGGATCATCGTCTTTATCTAAAGAAATCAATATATTTATTATTACTGTGATATTTGCAGTATGTTGTTATAAATTATATATTCACATTTAGTAATGTGTCAATAACTTACAAAAGACGACTGCCAAAAATTCTTTAGTTTCAATTAACTTGAATAATCGATCTCTGTCGATCTCCTCTATACTTTCATCTTCTTTTTGTTTAACCATCCAATCCAATACTTCCGACTCATCCAAGAGATCCCCTAAAATATTTTGACATTTTATTTGATGCTGAAAACCCTATAATCTAAGAGTATAAAATAAGAAACCACATCCATATCGGTTTGGAAACTCACCGGTTTACATCCATTAAACGGCATGCATGGATAATCTACAGCTTTACCATGCTGACATCATTCGTGTGGAAAATGAATAATGACATAATTTTATAGAAAAATGTATTTATTTAACAAAAAAAGTTATACCAGCGCCGGCTCAACGTTTTAACGTAACAAATTAAATTATACATTCATGCGAATTTACGGCCAAACATTAAACCTTACATATCGACATAATTTGTCACACATTGCCAGCACATTTGTTCGAAGATATTCTGCATGATTTTGATCATAATAACTTTTTATATTTAATTCATTTTTACTCCCGTTTTGGACGAAATTGTATTGCTATAGTCTAGTTAACCTTTAATATTAATTTGTTTATTAAAACAGAAGTTATACATATAACCTCAAAGTTTAACGGAGCATTGTATTTATATAATTTACTTATAACATTATGATTAAAACCACATAGTATCTCGTTTTTTATTCATCTAATAATATAATATACAGTAATCAAAAATTTTGACATCATATTATTGCAAATATTTGGCACAGAGAGCTATAGGTAGTGAAAATTCAATTATTTTGATAGAAAAAATTGGTTTTAATTCTAAAAGTAATATGTTATCAAATGTAATAATACAAAATAATGAGATTTCATGAAGACTAGATAACTATATGAACATGAAATCCTTACAATAATTATTATAAGTCTTTCAAGATGGCACAACAAAATATTATAAAAAATGCCTTCGTATTTTATTATTACGTGATGTTTCACATTTAATTTCTAAATATTGGAATTAATTTACAATCAATAGAAAGATTTGTACACCAGCTTATAAAGTTACTAGACATCCCAATATTTAGTCTCCACGTGTTATTGAATTTTAATAGTAAAGCATTACAATAAAGAGAATCAACGTTAGGACTGTTTTCGCTTTACACTTTAAGCCAGGTCTCGAGATAGAACAAGATGTAATCAGTTCAGAAACAAACGAATACCGTCCTCTTGCAACATGTCACAACATACAACCCTGTTAAGTGTTTGCGGGAATCAAGGGACACGAGGTTATAATACCAAAGCTTGCAATGTTAATGCAATGATAAATCGATGCAAAGTTAGACCAGAGTAATTTAAAAAAATGATAAGGATGAACTCATGTTTTACAAGGAGAATAATAACATTCGTGTCCACTTGATGTCTCGCGTGCACGCCCCTTACTTGCACTTATACCGTCTTTATTAGTGCAAGTGGTATCTAACATTAAGATTTACCACCACCAAATGTTGTCAGACTCTATAGAACCTTTCTTTCCTTTGGATGGTTTTTCCGGTTTAGCTAATGCCTTATTTTTGCCCTTCCCTGCCTTTTCTGGTTGTTTTGAGTTCTCCTTTTCTAATTTCTTAGACGGCACCTTCGTCGGCGTGGCCTTTGCTACTTTTGTTGGACTCTGAACTTTAGTGGGACAGCACTGGTAGGGTTCGTAAGTCATTTTTGGGACAGCCGGTTTCGCCCCCAATCCAATGTAGAAACAGCGATCGCCTGCAGTCAGTAAAAATCTTTGTTTACACGCCGTATTAACGGTTAAAACGAAATAGTTAACTGCAAATTAATACTCCACATTATTTATAATTATGCGCTTATCTTATGGCACAATTAATTCTAAATAATTTGTTAGTAATAATAATTCAAAACATTTAAATTGAAAAGCGCAAATGACTGCAGGCGATAGCTAATGTGGTAATACCCATGCGGGTTCATAAATTCGACCATGCAGATGTGACGATAGTGGGAACAGCCCTCCGTGCAGGAGTCATATCTTGGGGATCCACGCTACGAATTTACCTGTAAACATTTGCTTTATTCTACTAAAAAAGCTATCATCTTCATCATTGTCGTTACCTACATTTGTTTTGGTTATCTTTCTTTCCTTTATGACTTGATTATACGTCTGTTCTTCGTCTTTATCCTCATCATCATCGTCATCGTCGTCGTTATCGTCGTCGTCGTCGTCATCGTCGTCGTCGTCATCGTCATTGTCATCGTTGTTATCATCATCATCATCGTCGTTGTCACTTTCGTCATCGTCATTATTATCATCATCAATAGAATTAGAATGATCATCTTCGTCATCATTTTCATCGCTATCATCGTCGTCGTCATCATCATTGTCACTATATTTTCTGACATATTTTATTGATTTTTTTCTAGTGTGTTGTGATTTAGAAACTGTTTTAAAATTAGCCTCATTAATACGATTATTATGTTTTAAGAATGTAGCTTTCGTCGATGTTTTTAAATATCCGTCCCCGCAACTATCATCGTCGCCATTATCATCATAATTTTTTCGACTATATTGGTGTGCAAACTTAGCTTTCTTACTTCCCAGATTTACGTCTTTAAATCTTTTTGTTGTTTTCATATCAGCAGCAATATTCTTCGAGTAGTCTTTTGTGGCTGCAAATCTATTTTTACTGCGTACATACCCAAGTCCATCATCATCTGCATTGTCATTCCTTTTAATATTACCTCTATTTTTATATTGGACGCTATGTTCACCTGCAGGCATTAGTTTATCATGCAAATTGACATAGCTCAAACAGCATATAAGTTATAAATTGTACAATTTTTCATTTATAGATATCAAGAATGATGTCATGCACGTTTTTTAACTATAATCTATTACAAGAAAAATTCTGGACCCTATAAATATTAAATTAGACACTTTTGTTATATGGATGTGGGTTCTTACTTTTTTGATCTACAAGCCACTGGAGGACCTTATTTTCATTCTTTAAGTCACCTATAAAGAAGACATAAGTTAGAAAGACAAATAATACATTTATAAAGATACTTTCGTTTTCTTTTATGGTGATATAACAAAGTATTATACATTTTTTGCAATAATCCACTTACTTACCATCATACATAATTGGAACTCCTGTTTCATAGTAAACTAAAGCTGGAAAACTGAATATACCAATATCAGAAGCTAATTTAGAATCCTTTGACTTAACAAACTGAATGCCATGTTTGTCTGTGTCATCGTCTATTGTCTCTAATTCTTCAAGTATATCATCACAGGTGTCACAATTATCACTGTCTGTAATAAAAATACATAAATTATAAAAATATTAAATAGATTTAATATCATTGAATATTTAGGCGCAAAATTAGTAACCATACACCCACCTATGAAGTACATTTTTGTAACAGACGAAAATGATAATAATCTTAACTAATATGATGAATGTGAATATGAGTTTATTTGTTACGTTTTCCTGCCTTAACTACTTATATAACCATCATGAAATATTTTATACGCGTTATTTAGAGTACAAAAAGTAACATATAGCATTTTCAATCCAGAAAAAAGTACTATTCCAGAACTGATAAGTCAAATCTACATTAAGGTGAGCAAAACAGTAGGCAAAAGTTAGTATATCATACACGAATAAGAAAATTCTTTTTACAGAATAACAAAATTTACAAAATATCCTGAAGGAAAATTTAGTTGCAATTTACTTATCTACATCTATTATATCCGAAAAAATACTAAGATAACAGACTTAGTGTCATATATTTACTTTGATCTAAATTTATACGTAAGTGCAATGGTGTTAATAAGTACGGTTATTTTGCACTTACAGAAAAATACTGCAAGATGTTCGACGTCATTAATGAGATCCTTTAAAGTTTTTCTATCAACACTTTCAATGACATCGGGCTGAGAGTCGTGAAGTTCCAAAACCCATTTTAGGATAGCTTCTTCATGCATCAAATCTCCATTATAGATCGTCCTAAATTTGTGTCTGTAGAAAGCCAAAGCTGGTAAATCAGGAAGATCATATTCTTTATCAATGCCATTATCTGATGTTTTTATGAAGTCAATATCTTTCTCTTCACATTCGTCGTCAATGTTTTCCAATTCACTCAATATTTTTTGTGACTTTTTGTCTCCTTCCTTATCTGTAATAATTAATTTCTATCATAACCATATTTAACAAAATTACCCCAACTTTATCGCCTTAATATATAAGAAATTAATATTTACATATTTTTAGTGCTTGTATATTTGGCAATTACTTACAGAAGAAGACGACGACATGATCATTTTCCTCTAGGATTTTATCCAACATCTTAGCGTTAACCTCTTCAATTTTTCCAGGAATTTCTAGAGTGTTTTCGTCAGTCAACCATGCCAAAACTTCATCTTCATCTTCTATATCACCTGTAATTTCGAAAAAATGTTAGATATACTCGGATTTCTTTGTAACATACCATAGCACTTCTAGCCTTCTAGAGTTCAGTGGGTTATATACCTCAAAATCATAGACCACACTGTGGATCATCACTAGATTCCACTGAATATGAAGTTCATTTTGTTGTGTATATCAATATTTCGTATACTTCACAATAAGAATTATAGCCAAAATCAAAAAAAGTATGTAAGAACATAAAGTTAAAAATTTCTGATATTAAACTTATACAGATAAATTTTATGAGTAAATATATTCCCTGTAAAAGTAAATTTAGGAAAGTACGTATTCAGTTATTATTAAAATAAAGCTTACCTTTGTAAACTAGAGGATCTTTGTTTCTAAAGAATACTAGTGTCGGGAAAGTTTTGATTCCGTACTTTCTTGCGAGAGAAACGTCTTCAGTTGTTACGAAGATAATGCCAGTTTCATCAAGCTCATCGTCAATATTCTCTAATTCGTCCAGAATATTGTCACATTCCTCTCCTTCTTCACAATTACCACCTGGAAATTATAAATATGAGACATCAAACAAATCTCACTTTTTTTTCACATTACGAGTTACTCAGATTACTAAAACAATATTGTGGGACCCAATAGATATAAAGGAGTGTAACACTTACTGAAATAAACCACTACATATTCATGTTCCTCAATCAAATCTTTCAAAATTTCGTCTGTGACCTCCTCAATCGTGGCGCTGTTTTTCTGTTCAATAAGCCATTCCAACACTTCATCTTCATTCATAAGGTCTCCTTCATATATAGCTGGGATGTTCTCCTCGAAGTAAATTAATGTAGGTAGGTGATCGATTCCATATTCCTTTGCTTCTGCTTTGTTATCCATTCTTACAATAACAATACCTTCCTTTTCTAACTCATCGTCGATGTTCTCAAGCTCATTCAGTATTCTGATATCTTGGCTATCGTCCTTATCATCTACAGAATATCCAAATCGTTGTATAAAAAGGAAGTATATTAAGTATGTGTATCGAATATGAAATATATAAAAAAAATTAAAAAGTAGTATTCAAAAATTACAATATTAAAAAAAAATGTCTTACAGAAAATAACTGCCAAAAAAGGAGCGCTTTCAATAAGTTTGTCCATCATTTCGTCAGTAACTTCAGGGATCTCACTGTGTCGTTTCTGATGTAGCAGCCATCCCAAAAGTTCTTCTTCTTTCATCAAATCACCTTCGTAGATATGAGGGATTCCCTTCTCAAAGAATACCATTGTTGGTATTGTATCAATACCGTACTCCTTTGCTTCTTTATCATCGTCGATTTTAACAAATGCAATATCATTTTGATCGCATTCATCATCAATGTTTTCCAATTCAACTAACACCTTTTGGCTTTTCTTTTGATCCTTGTCGTCTGAAATTTATTAGAAGAACTGTATTTCATTTATATGTCAGTTCTTGATAGGATAAATTAAACAACGTATATTGCAGCAAAATTTTAAAATAAACATTGTATTACAAAAGCATAACAGTGTTTTAAACAAATAAAACATTAAGACCTAAAGATTAAAGAGTACAAAAATACTTACAGAACAATACAGCAACGTAAGGCATCTTCTCTATGATTAAGTCGAGCATCTCATCAGTGATATCTTCTATTTCATCATTTACCGCCTGATGTCTGAACCAAGCGAGGACTTTCTCCTCTTCTTCAAGGTTCCCATCGTAGTAAGTAGGAATACCCTTTTCAAAGTAAAGCAGTGTTGGAATCTTTTCAATGCCGTATTCTCTAGCTTCTTCGTCATTATCTATTTTTACAAATGCAATGCCCAATTGATCACATTCGTCATCAATATTCTCTAATTCGTTAAGGACTTTTTGCGATTTACGGTCGTTATTATCATCTGCAAATACAAATATTATGTGATAGTCCAAAATTCAATTAACAATTTTTACATTTTCCGATTTATGGTCGGTATTATTGTCTGCAAATATAAATATTAGATAATAGTACAGTATGACGCTGTTTCCTAACAATTTCATTGTTTTAACTTACAGAATAAAACGGCGACAGTTTTTCCATCCTTGATAAGGCGATCTAACATTTCGTCTGTGACATCTTCAATTTCATCCTTCTCCAATTGATCAACTAGCCATTGAAGTATAACTTCCTCATTTTCAAGGTCACCTATAATTTCATACGTATATTTGGCATTATTTCAATTAAGAAGTTAAAACCTTGTAATAACGTAAATATGTTTGTATATGATTTTAAATGTAACATACCATCGTAAACATTAGGTATCTGTTTCTCGAAATAGACAATCGAGGGTACATTGTCAATTCCGAAAGCCTTCGCAGCTTTTGGATCGTCAATCTTAACAAATTGGATACCATGGCGGTCACAATCGTCGTCTATCTTCTCTAGTTCTTCAAGCACAGTCATAGATTCTTTGTCACCATGATCATCTGCAAATCGTTGTATTTTGCAATAATTATCATTTCATTTAAAATTGTTTTTTTTTGTTTAATAGACTACGGAAATAGCTCTGGTTAATAATCAGTTTACTTACAAAATAATACGACAAGGTTATCCACGTTGATAATAAGTGTGTTCAAAGTTTTGGCCGTGACATCTTCTATTATATCTTCCTCATCCCCAGTCGACTTATTAGCAATCAGCCACTCCAATACATCTTCCTCTTTACTTAGTTCACCTGCAATGCATTGTTATTTACAGTTAATGCAATATCTATCTACAGTTCTAATTTTATTTTTGTATGTAAATTTATTTAGAGATAAAATTAATCAAAATATTAGGGAATAATTAGAAAGAAGAAGATTAAACTGTTCAGTACTTTTTACTCCTTTGTTTGTCTATCGATTTTTTCCTTTAGAAGCTATTAACGTGCTTTAGTGTTATCAATAAAAAGATTTTGGATACAGTATCTATATTAAAAATATGTATTATAATTATGATTATTATTTTTTTTAAATGGTCGAATTCCAATTGTAAGTAAAACTTATTTTATAATAAACTTTTTAATTATAGATTATTTTAATAATATTGGTAAAATATTAAACACTGAAAACATGAAAATAATTAAAACTCCATTCTTTAAATCCCCATTAACCGTACAGCAGTCCGCCAGCGTATCGTAGTTTATGTGATAATATTTTAGAAGCAGCACGCCCGTTACGATCAATTACGTGCAGCATAGTGAAAGTATATCAGTCTCTATTTGACGTGAAACAGCAACAAGCATCCAGATCGCTATCCGGTTTCTCAATTCAAACGTCAGCGGCCATAAAAATGACTCACAAACCTTCATAGATAATAGGTATTTGATGCCTGTAGTACACCAGTCTTGGCAGATCGCCAAGACTGTACTCTTCGGCTAATTCCTCGTCGTGGATCTTCACGAAACCGATACCGAGCTGGTCAGCCTCGTCGTCAATGTTTTCTAACTCTTGCAGAGCTTTCGCACACTTTTTGCATTCCGGTTTATCTGAAACGTTAGTCAATTTATTGGTACGTTGACTTGATAATATTTATCTGCTACGAATCCTAATGATTGTTCATAAAAATGTGAAGCAGTGCAGTTAAGTGCGTTTACCTAAATGTTTGTTTTGTGTGTTAAAAGAAAACAGTGCTCGAAAGAATTCGCCAAGCGTGTTCCGTGCAGTATAACATTATTATTGTGAATGTTGTCTCTTGTAACAGCTACAAAAATAAAAAGCAATACTACGAGTATCTCCAGTAAATGCAAAAATCAATTAGTAAATACACTAGTTCTATTTACGTTTTATGAACCAAACACTTCTACAGTTTAAAGCGAGGCATTTGGTATTTTTCTTTGGTATAAATAGAACATTTACACATTTACTTTACTGTAGACAGTCTGCTGCGTCGAATTATGTAGGTCAAGGTCATCTTTAATTTTCTGATCTGTATTATTATATTTGCAATTTTTAATCATCTTCTCTACATCTAAACAGTCAAAATGAGTATTTTAAGTCGCAATGACAAGATGGTTCGTCAATTCGAGCTTGCTAGCGGGACGAAAATAGCCCAACAAAAATAGTTTGCTTCGCAACCCGATAATGCAAAAGTGTTCTTGATTCTACGTTACCTTAGATAAAACTTAAAATAAAACTGAATCCTCGTAATCGTTGGTTAGGTAGTTTAAATAGTTATTGCTGTAGTTATCGATATTAATGTGAAATTAATGACGTTCAAATGACCATCGAAATGTAACTGTTGTTTTAGGAAAGTTATTTGGATAAATATTATTAATATTACCCAGTTGTAAGTGTTTAATAATATGTTGTAATAGAATTATATACCTATGTACTAGTCGTATTCATCATCATCATAATTGTATAGTTCAAATGATTTTGGAAAAGGAATTTAGAGAAATTACTAATTTCATAATTCTAATGCCAACGTAATTTCGTTTAACTAAGCGAAAAGCACGTCTGGATCATAAATGTACACTAACGCTATTCTATGAAGCGAGAAGAGTTACAGCCACACCGACATTAAAATATTTCATGCCGCTAACTGGGAGTCTTACTTACTGTTTGACGGGCCGCAACTTTTGTGGTCAGGACCTACGTCAAAAACACAATAAAACACACGGCACAATATACAGACGCCTCTTCTAACTCCTTTGGTGACAATAAGATGATTACGACTGAGTGGAAGATATCTCAACTAGATAGTTCTACATCGATAGAATTTATAGATTCTGACGGAGGTTAGTTGAAAAGTAATGAATCGAATTTACCACTAATATACGAAGTAGAAAACCCATAAATATCACACCATACTTACAGAAGAGAACGGCAACATAATCAGTTTCGTCGATAATTTTTGCTAATATTTTTTGGTTTACTTCTTCTATCCGGTCAGGAAGGTCCATTGCTTCTAAACTCGTCAAGAAATCCAGAACGCTTTCTTCGTCCATGAGATCTCCTACAATAGGAATTGTTTACAACATTACAAATTAGTTTCCTAGTAATTTATATCAGCCTTTGTTAATCCAATGTTGGATTTGACGATCTCTTAATCTGCCTCACTCTACCCCACTTCATGCCTTGCGTAACCAAGTTAGACACTAATAACTAACTACAACATTGTATTTATTCCCATTTTAGTAGCATATTAAAAGTTATCATTATTCATTCTCTATATCTCTTTTACAAACTGTTTGGCGGTTATTAAATTAACAAGTCAAAGGTCATTGGCTATTATGTCTGGTGTTTATCCCCAGCGCAATACTGTTGCCAAAGTTATGGTTTCTTTCCGGTATATTGAGTGATGCCAGTTTAGTCTACAACTATGTAAATCATGTCGGAATCGATCAATATAATGCTGACGGACGTAACTGTTATTAAATCGAGACTTAAGCAGCGATACATTTGATAAACTGAACGTTTCTTTCCATTTGTCAATATTAGATTAACGTCCATTGGCAAGAATGAATGTTTAAAATCTTTTATATACGTATATATAATGAAAACACAGTTCTTTTACGGCTTAATGATGATGAAACTACTCATTATATGAGCATAGGACTGGGGCGATTCGATGAGGAATTTTTATTTTTCCCCTAGCCCCTCATTTTAAATTAGAAATATTTTAACAAGCCTCAACTAAATACTATTTTGAATCTGTATCATAGATGATCAGAGAAGGGCATTACATCATGTTAATTACACCTTACCTTGAAAGCTTAAATTATATTAAAATAAAAAAAAGCCTTATAGTTCGTGGAAAAAAAATAAAATTACTTGTTATTAGTTTAGTTCTTATCTTAAACTTAACATTCTTAGGTTTCTAATTTTAACATAATTACTATTTACATTTACATATAGCGTTTTAAATGAAATAAGGTTATATAAAATATATTTGTAACTTAGTTCTTTATTTTATTTTTGGTAACCAATCTTCTAATAGATTACTACTGCCATTTTCAGAATATAAGAATTTATACTCTGTGGTATTATTTCCCATCGACTTCACTTCTACACAATAACTAAACTATATTACGTAAAACACAATTTTACGAAATATACAAAAGTCAAATAACACAAAATTATGAATAAAATATAAAATTCACTACATGACATTCCAAGATCCCGCCATAAACTTGATTCTACTAACTTATAATGCTTGTTTTGTATAAAATTTCTATTGTATTGTTAAATAAGAAAGAAAGAAAATGTGTTTATTGCTGGATAATATCAAAACAACAAGATGAACATATACATAGCTTATTTGAATATCCAACAAAGGCACCTCCATTCAGCAAAGTGCTGCAGCATAACTAGGGTGGTACTGCAGCGCTGATTTTCAATGGAGACTCTAAGTAATGTACGGACGTGTAGGCGGTGTATTGACAATAAATATAACATAACTTATACATGTAAACAGCTAACAACAAGTGTGATATATATGAAGATTATTATTGTTGCTTGACCTTCGTAAATGATCGGTTCCTTCTCACGGAAGTACGTGAGGGCGGGGAATTTCGTGATGCCATACTGCTTCGCGAGCCGCTTGTCATTGATCTTAACGAAGTCCACCCCGAACGTGTCTGTGTCGTCGTCGATCTTCTCTAGTTCATCTAACACCTTGTCACATGTTACGCAGCTTCTTGCATCTGTTTAGGAAATGATCATATTATTTTTACGAACGCTCGTCTCGTGGTCGTACTTCGACTATCAAGAAACAAACTTTTTCCAATTTTTTTATTGATAACACTAAAACTCCTTAATAACTACTAAAGAAAAAATGATTGAAAGACTTCGATTGAGAAACAGAGAGAAATTTTCTTAACTATTTTCCCACTGTTAATTTATATATGGAAGTATGAGGATTTTTAGGTGGACCGAAGAAAACTTTCTTTTCTTTAGTTACCATGAGTTCTATGGTTTTGAAATACCAAATAACATTCGGGGACGAGGGTAAAAGATCTGGTAAAGTTTAAGCTCTTAGTAATGATACGAACGAAGTGACTCATAGCGTTTTGAATTTTGCGTATAAATAATATGAGGAAAAGATTTGTTTTTATTTGGAATTTTAATACGCTCGAACGAATTATCGTCCAGTGAAATTGAAAACTGATACGATTTCTTTCTTAGTCGATGCACTTAAAATATATTCGAGGTTAAAATTCAATCTCAAATTGTAAACGATGAGTTTTACAATTTTTCGTACTCACAAAAACAAAAAAAACAAAAACATAAAATATCATATTTTTCGTTTTAATAAAGTTTTTTCCCATGCTAATGCTAATATTATATATACATATATTTGATAGTTACCGTTCTTTGGATTAATAATAAATAAATACTACGAAACAGAGATAAAGTAGCTGAGAACATTAATCTGCCAAATATAATATGATACATTTTCTTAAAGCAACACCTTCATCAATCAAATTATATAGTTCTGTTTGAGGTATTTTATCCTAGACTATCATGCTGTCTGCCTTCTATATAACATTTAGTATATCGTTTGTGTTACTCAGGAATAACGAAGCCAAAAGGCTTCTTATTGGTTTTGGAATTTTAAGAATCGAAACAGTAGTTCCACCTATTATCTCTACATATTATAAAACAAAAACCTACGCCGCGTCTGTCTGTCTGTTCGAGATAAACTCAAAAACTGCTGTGTAGATTTTCATGTGATTTTCATTAATAGATAGATAGAGTGATTAACGAGGAAGATTTAGGTATGTAATTTGGCAATATTTTTGTAAACTAGTTTAAATATAACAACAAATGATAAATGTGTTGGGAAAAGTTAAGCCAGCTGGAAGCTTTCGCCGAAAACGCTGCCTAATCCCTTTGAAATATATCAAAACAAATTGAGATAATAAACGACGCAGACGAGGGTGCGGGAATCAGCTAGTGCCCTATAAATAAACAAATCTTACTTCTTTATATCACCAAAACAGACAGAGAGTAGATAGAGAGAGTAGAGAAATAGACACCGAAAATGTCAAAGAGTTGGATAAATGCTTTGTGTGCTAGAAACGTTAAAGTTAAAATAATTTGAAGTTATTCATCAATGTTCCAAAGTACATAATTTTTATAAAATTTCTCAACTCGACTTAACGTTTCCAAGCTTAAAATCATGGATCGATACGAGCACTTGATAGAAAATCTTTGGATATAAAATATACTACTATACTACCATAACTATGTTTAAAATCTTTTATATACGTATATATAATGAAAATACAGTTCTTTTAAAGCTAAATTATGATCATATCACCTATTTACTAATAATCTAATCGCCTTATTTTAAATTTGAAATATTTTAACGCCTCAACTAAATACTATTTTGAATCTTTATCATAAATAATTAATAATTAGAATAATCGAGGGCATTTTCCATGTAAATTACACCTTACCTTGAAAGCTTAATTTAAGCTAAAAATAAAAAAAGCCTTATAGTACGTGAAAAAAAAACAAAATTACTTGTTCTTAGTTTAGCTCTTATCTTAAACTTAACCTTTTGTGGTTTCTAATATTAACATAAATAATATTTACATTTATATATAGCTTTTAAAATTAATTAAGGTTATATAAAGTATATTTTTAAAGATATCAATAGTACCAACTTGTTTCTTTATTTTATTTTTGGCAACAGATCTTCTAGTAGGTATAGTAATACTGCCATTTTCGAGTAGGTAATAATATAACAAGTTGCTTGAGATTATTACAATAAACTAAAAAAGATGGTGGCCGTCTTGTTAGAACTCTCTAAGGAGTTTTTACGGAAAGTAGAATCCATTCTTCTGCTATTATTTCTCATCCACTTTACTTGTACATCACCAGCCTGTAAGAGACCCACTGCAGGGCCATAAGCGTCTTCCCGAAGGAAGGTATGGGCGTAATCACCACGCCAGCCCACGAAGTTTTGGCGATTTCAAACTCTGAGAAATCCACAGTTCTATATTTTTCCTACATACAGTAGTACTACAAGAACATTTCTCAGGTTCAGGTTTCCTCACGATGTTTTCCTTCACCGTCAGCCGATAGTGTTACCAATTTTGGTACAAATTACTTGTACACAACAAACAAACTATATTACGTAAAACACAATTTTACAAAACATACAGTGAAATAACACAAATTTATGAATAAAATATAAAATCCACTACATGATATTCCAAGATCCCGCCATAAACTTGATTCTACTGACTTATAGTGCTTGTTTTGTATAAAATTTCTATTGTATTGTTAAGTGTGATATATATGAGGATTATTATTGTTGCTTGACCTTCGTAAATGATCGGTTCCTTCTCACGGAAGTACGTGAGGGCGGGGAATTTCGTGATGCCATACTGCTTCGCGAGCCGCTTGTCATTGATCTTAACGAAGTCCACCCCGAACGTGTCTGTGTCGTCGTCGATCTTCTCTAGTTCATCTAACACCTTGTCACATGTTACGCAGCTTCTTGCATCTGTTTAGGAAATGATCATATTATTTTTACGAACGCTCGTCTCGTGGTCGTACTTCGACTATCAAGAAACAAACTTTTTCCAATTTTTTTATTGATAACACTAAAACTCCTTAATAACTACTAAAGAAAAAATGATTGAAAGACTTCGATTGAGAAACAGAGAGAAATTTTCTTAACTATTTTCCCACTGTTAATTTATATATGGAAGTATGAGGATTTTTAGGTGGACCGAAGAAAACTTTCTTTTCTTTAGTTACCATGAGTTCTATGGTTTTGAAATACCAAATAACATTCGGGGACGAGGGTAAAAGATCTGGTAAAGTTTGAGCTAATGTAATGTAATGATACGAACGAAGTGACTCATCGCGATTTTGAATTTTGTGTATAAATAATATGAGGAAAAGATTTGTTTTTATTTGGAATTTTAATACGCTCGAACGAATTATCGTCCAGTGAAATTGAAAACTGATACGATTTCTTTCTTAGTCGATGCACTTAAAATATATTCGAGGTTAAAATTCAATCTCAAATTGTAAATAATGACTTTTACAATTTTTCGTACTCACAAAATAATGGTTCAAAAACATAAAATATCATATTTTTTATTTTAATAAAGTTTGTTTTCCCCATGCTAATATGTTTAATATTATATATACATATATTTGATAGTTACCGTTCTTTGGAGTAATAATAAATAAATACTACGAAACAGAGATAAAGTAGCAGAGAATATTAATCTGCCAAATATAATATGATACATTTTCTTAAAGCAACACCTTCATCAATCAAATTATATAGTTCTGTTTGAGGTATTTTATCCTAGACTATCATGCTGTCTGCCTTCTATATAACATTTAGTATATCGTTTGTGTTACTCAGGAATAACGAAGCCAAAAGGCTTCTTATTGGTTTTGGAATTTTAAGAATCGAAACAGTAGTTCCACCTATTATCTCTACATATTATAAAACAAAAACCTACGCCGCGTCTGTCTGTCTGTTCGAGATAAACTCAAAAACTGCTGTGTAGATTTTCATGTGATTTTCATTAATAGATAGATAGAGTGATTAACGAGGAAGATTTAGGTATGTAATTTGGCAATATTTTTGTAAACTAGTTTAAATATAACAACAAATGATAAATGTGTTGGGAAAAGTTAAGCCAGCTGGAAGCTTTCGCCGAAAACGCTGCCTAATCCCTTTGAAATATATCAAAACAAATTGAGATAATAAACGACGCAGACGAGGGTGCGGGAATCAGCTAGTGCCCTATAAATAAACAAATCTTACTTCTTTATATCACCAAAACAGACAGAGAGTAGATAGAGAGAGTAGAGAAATAGACACCGAAAATGTCAAAGAGTTGGATAAATGCTTTGTGTGCTAGAAACGTTAAAGTTAAAATAATTTGAAGTTATTCATCAATGTTCCAAAGTACATAATTTTTATAAAATTTCTCAACTCGACTTAACGTTTCCAAGCTTAAAATCATGGATCGATACGAGCACTTGATAGAAAATCTTTGGATATAAAATATACTACTATACTACCATAACTTCAATGAATTGTTAAACTTATACGATAGTATATAGAGTAATAAATGTGGATGAGAACAAACATAATAATAATCGCTCTTCAATCAACGTATTACATTCGCAACGCTTTTGGCATATACGCCAAATTTGTTTCATGAACATGACCCTCCGCAACGATCCATCATATCTGTTCATTCGTGTACTTGTTTTAAATTCATATCAATGCATTATACAACGTACATAACGAATTACGTAAACGAAAACTCCTATATACAAATCAAATGTCTCTACAGATAAGTGTCTAATAAAAATGAAAGTCAAACTTTTCTAACAAACCGATCTCTAACATACAGTATTAGAAGATAAATTGGAGTTAATTTTATACTTATAGCTGTAGTGGATGCGCATGATGGATTGCTTAAATGATTATTATACCATGATGTGGATATATTTGTAACTCTAAAAATATACCTAAGAAATGATTAGTAGGTATAGTAATACTGCCATTTTCGAGTAGGTAATAATATAACAAGTTGCTTGAGATTATTACAATAAACTAAAAAAGATGGTGGCCGTCTTGTTAGAACTCTCTAAGGAGTTTTTACGGAAAGTAGAATCCATTCTTCTGCTATTATTTCTCATCCACTTTACTTGTACATCACCAGCCTGTAAGAGACCCACTGCAGGGCCATAAGCGTCTTCCCGAAGGAAGGTATGGGCGTAATCACCACGCCAGCCCACGAAGTTTTGGCGATTTCAAACTCTGAGAAATCCACAGTTCTATATTTTTCCTACATACAGTAGTACTACAAGAACATTTCTCAGGTTCAGGTTTCCTCATGGTCCATTATTTAAGCATATTCAAAGAAATTGTTCTTATTAAACTCATTAATTCCTTCACACTTCCGTGGCTAAATTCCATTGTTTAGGTATTCATTTATGAAATATTACTAAATCCATCAAAAGTTGAACGAGTCTTCCATCACTCAGCGCTTAAACATTAATATCTGAGATGAAACTGTATTTAATCTTTATTAATAGATACTCCAAGAACGTTTTGATAGATAGATAATATTCTTTACTATCTTTCTATTAACTTTTAATGATAAAAAAAATACAGTAAAAACACTTTATTTGTGGGGTATATGTTCCGTAAATATGCCGCGAATAGAGAAGTCGTGAATATGGAATGGTAATTCATATGGGATTATAGGGGAGACGTTCCTAGGTGACAAAATAAAAAACAAATATATATTAAAAAAAAAAAAACAATTTATAGGAAGTTTTTACTATATCGATTAATTATTATCTTCAGGCTTAGAGAAGGGTCTAAAGTATTTTGTATTTTTTTCTTGTTTGGGAGTTTTTAAAACTTTCTTCAATATAGACCGATATTCAGCAGTGGCATTTTTCCTCTTAAAAATAACACTTCGTTCTATAGACGGATCAACTTTCATAAAGATCACAAATCACAAAGCTCCTTTGCCATTCTTAAACCTTCACTAAGATTTTTCAAATTAAATGTCACGTTTCCAGTGTTTGTTGAAGCCTCTTCTTCAATGGGCTGTGAATTTAGTATAAATAATATGAGGAAAAAATTTGTTTTTATTTGGAATTTTAATACGCTCGAACGAATTATCATCCAGTGAAATTGACAACATTGTAGCGAAATTAAACAATCTACAAACAAGATCTGATATGATTTCTTTCTTAGTCGATGCACTTAAAATATATTCGAGGTTAAAATTCAATCTCAAATAATTTTGGCAATGTTTGCAGTTATAGTTTGAATCTGCACAGATTGCGTAGTTGTAATAAGATCTATTTTTTACTTTTTTATTACTCAAGTTGACGACGCGTTTAAAAAGGATACCGAATCCTTTTTAAATACACATCTAGGAAACGATGTACCGATTAGATCTGCGAATAAAAAAATCTTTAGCCGCGAATATAGGAATTGGGTCGCATTTTTTTAATCCGCGAATAAGGAGCTTTTGTATCCCGCTGCTCGGTCCTTCCAGCTTTTATGATAATTGGTAAAGACTTTTCATCAAACTTCATAGTCTTTTTATGGCGATTATAAATACAATGACAAATTTATTTGTAGAAAAATGTTTTATAAAGACTTATTCTGTTAAAACTTAGTGAAACTTCAAAAATAGATCTTATGGTATAATTTAACCTGTTGTAACTAGTATAGATGTTATAAAGTTATTTTATAAATCGTCAATAGCGTGGAAATGGATTCACTGAGAAAATTTGAGTGACTTGAGTAAATTTAAGTACTATTTATTTACTTATTATCTATTTGTCCTAGTCAATCTTTTTGACCGCTCTGAATATTGCTGTAAGTTCGGGTTTGCGGATAATATAGTCAAGAAGGTTACAAAACAAAATTAAAATATTATTATTGAAATCTAAAATTGGCATTTATTTAGCCTTGTCTCGATCAATATTGACATCATTATCATTATTACATAGTATTTAGGTATGTAATTTGTCAATATTTTTTGTAAACTAGTTTAAATATAACGACAAATGTTAAAAGTGTTGGAAAAAGTTAAGCCAGCTGGAAGCTTTCGTCGGAAACGCTGCCTAATCCCTTTGAAATATATCAAAACAAATTGAGATAATAAACGACGCCGACGAGGACGCGGGTATCAGCTAGTCTCCTATCAATAAACAAATATTACTTCTTTATATCACCAAAATAGTATATCATTTGTCAAGGGTTTTTTTATACTCAGGGCGGGACAACGTCTGCCGGGCACGCTAGTATATTATAATGATATTTATACTTAAATTATAACTCCATAAAATAACTTTACTGCTCTGGTGGACCCAAGTATATCTATTAGAATTTATGAACAGTTGTTAATACTGCTTAAGGGGCCATTCAAGTATTACGTAAGCAGAATTTTCTTAATTTCTGGGCGCCCCCTCCCCATAATTATAATTACGTAAACATTTATATAAGTATATTCAAATCTGTTTCATAATCACCATACAGACCCTCCAACCCATATGTTATCAAAAATAAGCAAATCAAGGAACCCCCATCAGTGCTTACGTCATACTTGTATGACCCCTAACGTGCTGACAACGCTTTTGGCATATACGCCAAATTTGTTTCATGAACATGACCCTCCGCAACGATCCATCATATCTGTTCATTCGTGTACTTGTTTTAAATTCATAAGAATACATTATATAACGTACATAACGAATTACGTAAAGGAAAACTCCTATATCCAAATCAAATGTCTCTACAGATAAGTGTGTAATAAAAATGAAAATCAAACTTTTCTAACAAACCGATCTCTAACATACAGTATTAGAAGATAAATTGGAGTTAATTTTATACTTATAGCTGTAGTGGATGCGCATGATGGATTGCTTAAATGATTATTATACCATGATGTGGATATATTTGTAACTCTAAAAATATACCTAAGAAATGATTTATGTATAAGCCAGATAACCTTACGTCTATGAGATTTCATTCGTATAAATTTGCGATGAAAGCATATTGATAAAAGAAAATATAGTGATGACCTATGGCATGGTAGTAAAGCATTTTTCGCTGCTCGGCGATCAACTTTTGGTCGATCGCGCTCAATGGATATTTCCGCAAAACTTGACATACCTTCAATCACTTAATATTAGTTCAGATTATGGTGAAAGGCTATAAATAGATAAAAGACATTATAAAAAATCAGTTAGTGAAAATTTATCTGATATCTAACTCCAACGAAAATTCTGCTGTTTTAAATTAAACAAAAGACATTCATTCCCTTTATATGTTCCTGCGTGCTTTCTGAACAACTGAACGCATGGTCCATTATTTAAGCATATTCAAAGAAATTGTTCTTATTAAACTCATTAATTCCTTCACACTTCCGTGGCTAAATTCCATTGTTTAGGTATTCATTTATGAAATATTACTAAATCCATCAAAAGTTGAACGAGTCTTTCATCACTCAGCGCTTAAACATTAATAACTGAGATTAAACTGTATTTAATCTTTATTAATAGATACTCCAAGAACGTTTTGATAGATAGATAATATTCTTTACTATCTTTCTATTAACTTTTAATGATAAAAAAAAAATACAGTAAAAACACTTTATTTGTGGGGTATATGTTCCGTAAATATGCCGCGAATAGAGAAACCGTGAATATGGAATGGTAATTCATATGGGATTATAGGGGAGACGTTCCTAGGTGACAAAATAAAAAACAAATATATATTAAAAAAAAAAACGTAGAAGAGAGAAGGGCGGCGCGAGCGGCGATTTGCGTTGCGTTCTTTTTGGGAAGGGAAGGGGTTGTATAAACTACATAGATAATAAATAGCGTGCGAAAAGGAAGAGGAAATAATACACATAAAAATTAAGAGATGGCGTTACCAACAAGTATCATGTATTATACTATAATACATATAACGAACGTTATTTTCAATAACTAGCGAATACATTATCTTTGTGTAAATTCGTTTTGATTAATTGTCATAATCATTACAAATGCTATTACTTTTATAAGGTATATTATTGTAAAGAGTCATAAAAACGTGTTCAGCAGTTTTTGTGTGAAAAAGTAATATAAAGTTATTCAAAATGTAAAAATAAAGCGCGTAGCTAATATTTTTATATACGTGTTGAGTGTATCTCTATATTTATAGTATTTCAAATGACCACGAGGGCTTTAAATGTAACAAACTAATTTCTCCTGCTCGTTCTATTAGTGTTTTTTATCGCATTCTGCGTATCTCTCTTCGTTCGTTGTTAAAGCATTTTAAACTGTTATGCGTTCGAAAGAAATATCTTGAAACATCATGTAGTTGTTGGTGGGATCTTAGTCTGGCGTGTAGAGGATTTTATTCATATTGTGTTTTTTGACTCTATATTATGTGATGTTCGTGGCATTTTACGTAATAGTTCGGTTATTATGCATAAGTGAATGGAAATGAATACAACGGAGCATGAAGTCTGAGATGCCACATAATCCCTGGAAAGTTCTAACAAAAGGGCCGCCGTCTTGTTACAACATTGAAATTATCACAGGATATTTGTAATATAAGTAACCTACTCGACAATGGCAGTAATAATAGGTGGTAGGTAATTTATAGGTGAAACTAATTACGGATTTTCATGCGGTGACACCAGTAAATGAAGTGATTCATGAGGAAGGCTTTGGTGTATAACTTGTCTAATTGTTTTTTTTATTATCAGGAAGGCACAACTTCCGCCGTGCCCACTAGTATTTATATATAACTTCCTTAGTGATCATCTCTACTCAGGCGACATACAGTATATACGTAAGAATGACCGTTTCACTTCATTTTAAGTTAATATATTTATAATAAGTATTACACATGACTTGTAAATACTCTTTTTTCATATAAACTTTAACTATTCCAAATCTCACAGCTCTCCCAGTGTGCAATATGCTTAAAAATGGAGTATGAAATATATTTCGGCATTTAATAATCTATAGGTAACTAGTTGACGATAAGACTTATGACATTTTAAGCTTATTTTATTCGGTATAATACAAGTGGTGGAAATTTATGTAAATATAGGTACAATTAGCGGTAGGATTTGAACGGAACTTATCGGGTTGTTGATTCAATTCTGGGCTGGTTCTGCGTTCCACCACAATCACCACATAACATATATACTGTCGTCCCGGTAAATGTTCATAAATAGATAATTGACAAAATCCATCTCTAATATTTATAGAAATCTATGTACTGTTAATATTTGTTTTCTATACATATTATTATATGCATGTAAGTCTAACGTCTCTGTACTTTTTAGATTTCTATAAAAAATGTTGCAGGTGTCTTGGAATATGTAATAAAATACATTTCAAATAGCGGGCATTATGAAAAGTAATTTAGTCTATTTTAATTTAGACTAGCTGTTAACTGTGGCTTCGCCCGCATTACTATCTCCAAAATGATTTTACTGATTTTTAGGAGACTTTCACTGGCAGGTAATGGACATTATAAAAAGTAATTTAATTTATTTTAATTTGGACTAGCAGTTAACCGTGGTTTCGGTCGCAGTGCTATCTCCAAATCGGTTGGACCGATTTTCACGGGATTTTTACTGGCAGATAACTAACCTTATCAGAAGTAATTTAGGTTATTCTATTTTAGACTAGCTGTTACCAGCTCACTTACAAGTTGAAAATCTGTCACCAAGTATTTGTTGGTATGTTCCCGCACTCGCACTTGGAAGCCAGTCCTCTCTAGGTTTGGCGTATTTACCATCTTTGACTACCTCGCCATTTCACATCAGATTATATTGTGGTTAAACACCAAAAAAGTATTTTTTTAAATGTGTATGAATTATACAAAATTATTGTCAATAGTGCTTAGATAAAGCAAATGGCTAAATACCGTTTAAGGTGATAAATTAAAATTATACAATATTCATAATCAAGCTTTAACAAAGAAATGACTCTTTATACGAAATTTGATCAAAATTCTGTGAAGTAGTAATGTTAAGGAAAAAAAACGAAATTTTAAACCTTTTATTGATATCACTAAAGATCCTCAATAGCTGTTAAACAAAAAAAAAGTGTGTGTGTACTCATGTACACGCGTTAGAAGTTATACTTATTTGGCGTAACAAGATAAAAATCTTTTCAAAAATTTTATCTTTCGCGTTATTCTACCTTTGTTAAAAAAACGACACCAACAATAGAAAAAAAGGTATTTAATACATTGAAAGTTTTAGAAAGGTAGTTAATACAAAGAAATACAAACAAAAAAATTGTTGACTATAGCTAACTTCAGGGTGTCGGTTTTTCGTGACGGTGTGCGCGCGCATCGAAAAAATTTACTCTCATCATGTGTCCCTAACACGCAAAAAGAAGTATAATATAAAAAAAAAATGAATGAAATACAGAGAAACAAGATGATGTAAACTGTTTTCCTTCTGCTTATTTATATATGGATACCAAAATCTTCCTACAAGTAAATTTGTGAAAAATAGTGCATACTTTAGTTTAAATTGTGACTGATATTTGACGTTTATAAGGAAAGAAGAAATTCAAAAAAAATATTGACTTAGAAATAAAGGTGTATAAAAAAGAACCCTTAAAAATAATAAGTAAATCCATGAGAAAAGACCTGTCGTCGGCGTACTACCTTCTGTAACATTAGTTACAAGATGGCGCTTTGAACTTGACCAACAATCATACATATATCACTAATTTCGCGCTCATAAGTCTAAAGCATAAACAAATTTAAAAGGTATATATTTATAAATAATTGTTTTCTAAAAGAGATACATGAATGAAATCCAACAAAATATAATTAGAAGAAGAAAAAAAAGACGTAGTTATGTCATGTTATGTAGTCATGTCGTTTAGGTGTCAAATCTATTCACGTGAATAAAATTTCTTATGACTTGCCAAATGGAATCGCTCACGTTGTTTAACACTTTGATAACTGTAACCTTGTATTTCAGTGGCCTAATCTGGAATAACTTAATTATATAATAAAAACTAGCGGACCCGCCAGACATTGTCCCGCCCTGTTTATAAAAGAACCTTGACAAATTATATACCAAAACGTCCCTCATGAATCACTTTATCCACTGGTGAAAACCGCATGAAGATTCGTTCTGTAGTTTTTGAGTTTATCGCGAACAGACAGACAGACAGACGCGGTAGGGGACTTTGTTTTATACTATGTAATTATATAATATAGCTCTCCCATGACTATGTTGACACTGGCAGAATTCGTATCTACGAGACACCCTTATTAAAATATTGAAGTTGATGAATATTTATTTATATTTTATTTTTGGCAACCAATCTTCTAGTAGATTGTCGAGTAGGTAGTGATATTTCAAGTTTCTTACGACCATTTCAATGAACTAACAAGATGGCCGTCCTGTTAGAACTTTTCAGGGCGTTTTTGTGGCAAGTTAGAATCCATAATCCGTGTTATTATTCCCCATCCACTTCA
Organism: Antheraea pernyi; assembly: GCA_015888305.1. Classification (NCBI taxonomy): domain Eukaryota; kingdom Metazoa; phylum Arthropoda; class Insecta; order Lepidoptera; family Saturniidae; genus Antheraea; species Antheraea pernyi. The sequence continues at coordinate 83,854 of MU158982.1, forward strand.
CTTGTGCAGAATAACCAAACTATATTATGTAAAACCCCACCAATATTACAAAATATAGAGTTAAAGTATAAAATCTACTACATGATATTTAAAAATCCCGCCAAAACTCCATTTTGATATTTAAAAAAAATCCAAAATAAGTTGAACATTTCTTATATTATTATCATTGAGTCAATTCCAATCATCACCATCGTTCACATATTGATCCACTCTATAATAGCGTTTTGACACCAAAACCTTCTTAACATGACGCTTAAATTAGCAATCCGGCAAATCGGTAATATCCTTTGGGACTTTGTTGTAAAATCTAACACTATTTCCCAAAAAACTATTACCGGTTTTACTAAGTCTAAAACGTTTGCCATTGAATTGAATTGGGCTTTGTATCGATTGTACTGGAACCTGCAGTTGGGCGGTTTGCATGAGGTGTTGGCAACGCATACGATGAGTAGCTTACACATAGTTTTATACGTAGATTTAATGATATTTTATAGAGATTATATACATAGATTTAGTGACATTTAATATAGATTTTGTTATATAATTCATGCGAGTATAATAGAATATAGATATAAATTGAATATAGAACTGTAGGTATGTTATATCCGATATAGATACATATAACAACATTATTTGCGATACTTCATAGCATGAATTACAAGATGTATGTATGTAGTACATGAATAGAATAACGATACAAGAATTATACAAATAATGGTATAACATTATACAAATAAAACTACGTATATTACAAAGTATGGAATTATAGATGGGTTAATTTAAGATATTTTAGGAATTATAGATGTGATATTTATAGTAATAGGGATTGAATTATGGATAGGTAGAAGCATATGTAGAATTATTGTATTATAGTTTTTTTTATGTCAAAAGAAGGCAAACGAACAGGTGGGTCACCTGATGTTAAGTGATCACCACCGTCCATAGACACTAGCAACACCAGAAAAGTCGCAAGTGCGTTACCAGCCTGTGTATGGGGGAGGGGTAAGGAAAGGAGAAAGGGAAAGGGAAAGGAAGTGGGCCTCTGGCGCTCTCACTGACCCAACGAAACGCAACAATGCAAGCACTTCACGTCGGTGTCCTGTGAGAGGGTGGTACTACCCCGGACGAGCCGACCCATTCACCTTCTTAAATATATAGAATCGTGTGTGTATTGAGTTATCGAATTATGGATTTATAGAATATGTGAATTATAAATAGAATCAAGTATATTAGTAGAGAAATAGGGACTTATGCATGCATAGAATTACTGAATTATGGATTATATAGAATTATGTGTGTTAGTATAGGGTGACTTATAGATTACATACGCGTTAAGTAAGGATTTACATGATAGATGAGATTAAAATTATACCGTATGGAATATATAGCGTGCGTGCATGGAAACTTTCGTAGAGAGAATGTGATTGAATTACACACGTTATATACTATTAAATTATAAATTACGTAACGAGAATTATGCGATTTTAGAGGTTTTAGAAATGGTGTTCAAACCTCTAATCACTAATTTTTATTTAAATTAATTTTATTTCAACTCGAGGGTATAGAAGCAAAAATACAACTTAGGCGTACGACGATTTATTTCTCAAGAGAATGTGTGGTATGCATTGTGTATTAAGTATGTCGGTCTACGGATTATTACGCTTGCGCGTTGAGCACGGCGATTTGCCATCATGTGTGGCATTTTGAAATCAAAAGGGCGTGTTTTCCCTTATTAAAATATTGAAGTTGATGAATATTTATTTATATTTTATTTTTGGCAACCAATCTTCTAGTAGATTATTACTGGCATTGTCGAGTACGTAGTGATATTTCAAGTTTCTTACGACCATTTCAATGAATTAACAAGATGGTGGCCGTCCTGTTAGAACTTTTCAGGGCGTTTTTGTGGCAAGTTAGAATCCATGATCCGTGTTATTATTCCCCATCCACTTTACTTGTGCACAATAACCAAACTATATTATGTAAAACCCCACCAATATTACAAAATATAGAGTTAAAGTATAAAATCTACTACATGATATTTCAAAATTCCGCCAAAAACTCCATTTTGATATTTAAAAAAAATCCAAAATAAGTTGAACATTTCTTATATTATTATCATTACATAGTATAAAACGAAGTCCTCTACCGTGTCTGTCTGTCTGTATGTTCGCGATAAATTCAAAAACTACTACACGGATTTTCATGCGGCTTTCAGCTGTGGATAAAGCGATTCATGAGGAACGTTTTGGTATATAATTTGTCAAGGATTTTTTTTATAATCAGGGCGGGACAACGTCTGCCGACCCGCTAGTACGTTATAATTTTTGTTCGAGAATTTATAGTTTTAGTAATTTCTTTAATATAATTTTACTTTTCATATGTTATGTATACGTAATAGGAGGTATTTAACTCGGGTAGACATTAAAAGCAAATGGCTAAATACCAATTAAGGTGATAAAAATTATACAATAGTCATAATCAAGCTTTAACAAAGCAATGACAGTGGTGACTCTTTATACGTAATTTGATCAAAATTCTGTCAAGTAGCAATGTTACGGAGAAAAAAGTAGTGCGTGGAGTCCCTCCCCGCGGAAGACATGAAACTTCGTAACGTGGAAATGGAAATAGAAAGGGGTAAAAATTGATTTTTAGTGAAATCATATTGTTTCTTTAAGACAAACTTTATTAACATTGCTTAAAATTCACAATTGATCGCATCTTTTAATTATCATTTTCGTATGGATAAATATCCAAATCTATAACATTTACAATGGGATTATGATAACTAAAGTAAGATACCGAAATGTTTGATTATTATTCTCGCTTTGTCTCTTTCTATTCCCCCTCCCCAGGAGCGTTGAACGTTTAACGCAACAGAGTTTTCATACCCCCTCCATGGTAGCGTTAAACGTTTAACGCAACCTTGTTGGCAATCGCATTAGAAGTTTCGCTTAAAAAAAACGAAATTGCGTTAATAAATTGCGACTAATATTTGGTGTTTATAAGGAAAGAAGAAATTTAAAAAATATTGACTTAAAAATAAAGGTGTATAAAAAAGAACCCTTAAAAATAATAAGTAAACCCATGAAAAAAGACCTGGCGTCGGCGTACTACCTTCTGTAACATTAGTTACAAGATGGCGATTTGAACTTGACCAACAATCATACATATATCACTCATTTCGCGCTCATAAGGTATATATGTATAAATAAATGTTTTCTAAAAGAGATACATGAATGAAATCCAACAAAATATAATTAGAAGAAGAAAAAAAAGACGTTGTTATGTCATGTTATGTAGTCATGTCGTTTAGGTGTCAAATCTATTCACGTGAATAAAATTTCTTATGACTTGCCAAATGGAATCGCTCACGTTGTTTAACACTATGATAACTGTAACCTTGTATTTCAGTGGCCTAATCTGGAATAACTTAATTATATAATAAAAACTAGCGGACCCGCCAGACATTGTCCCGCCCTGTTTATAAAAAAAAACCTTGACAAATTATATACCAAAACGTCCCTCATGAATCACTTTATCCACTGGTGAAAACCGCATGAAGAATCGTTCTGTAGTTTTTGAGTTTATCGCGAACAGACAGACAGACAGACGCGGTAGGGGACTTTGTTTTATACTATGTAATGATATAATATAGCTCTCCCATGACTATGTTGACACTGGCAGAATTCGTATCTACGGGACACCCTTATTAAAATATTGAAGTTGATGAATATTTATTTATATTTTATTTTTGGCAACCAATCTTCTAGTAGATTATTACTGGCATTGTCGAGTACGTAGTGATATTTCAAGTTTCTTACGACCATTTCAATGAATTAACAAGATGGTGGCCGTCCTGTTAGAACTTTTCAGGGCGTTTTTGTGGCAAGTTAGAATCCATGATCCGTGTTATTATTCCCCATCCACTTTACTTGTGCACAATAACCAAACTATATTATGTAAAACCCCACCAATATTACAAAATATAGAGTTAAAGTATAAAATCTACTACATGATATTTCAAAATTCCGCCAAAAACTCCATTTTGATATTTAAAAAAAATCCAAAATAAGTTGAACATTTCTTATATTATTATCATTACATAGTATAAAACGAAGTCCTCTACCGTGTCTGTCTGTCTGTATGTTCGCGATAAATTCAAAAACTACTACACGGATTTTCATGCGGCTTTCAGCTGTGGATAAAGCGATTCATGAGGAACGTTTTGGTATATAATTTGTCAAGGATTTTTTTTATAATCAGGGCGGGACAACGTCTGCCGACCCGCTAGTACGTTATAATTTTTGTTCGAGAATTTATAGTTTTAGTAATTTCTTTAATATAATTTTACTTTTCATATGTTATGTATACGTAATAGGAGGTATTTAACTCGGGTAGACATTTAAAGCGGTGCCAAATTCTTGTAATTATAAATGGAATTTGTTACCGTACTAGCTGTGCCCGCGACTTCATTCATCGTGGAACTTAATGCAAAAAACAGTATTTCGTTTACTATGTCTTAGATATTATTTATACATTGTATAGAGTATCCTGTTTTCGTAAGATATTCAAATGAACTAAAATTAAAATTTACTTACCTACTCTTTCTCTAACTCAACTCGAACCATCATTCAAATTACAATAATGTTTAATAGAGTGAATCGATTTTAATGAAACTTAGACTAAATGTTACTCAAGAATATGCTTTATGATTTGAATGCTTGATTGTGATATGGTTATCAGGTTTTGTCGTGAACGCAATACTTTGGTTTAGTTTAGTGATGCGTGTCCAAACAAACAGACAGATATTTCTAAACATGGTTGAAATCTATTCTATTACGTATTCCTAAGCACCTCCAATATTTTTTTTCACAAAAATCTAAAATTACAGACACATTAGGTTCACGTTCCTATTACACGTATAGATACATAGATGACATCGTACTATAGATTTTTGGGAACACATTTCAAGTTGATTCTTCAATACGTGCGTAATGAAATGTCTATTAGACGGAATAGCAAAATTCATACGCTCAATATCAAACTTTACTTAATTTAGGGCATGAGAAGACGATTATGAATGTCAAAGCTAACACCGGTTCGAAAAGCAACTGGTTTATCTTAAACTAGCGGGCCCGGCGGATGTTATCCCGTTCTGTTAATAAAAAACACGTCCCGGTCCTGATAATTGTAATACTTTCAATAGTTTAAATTTTAATTTATCTTTTACAGGTTAATTAAAAGTTATCAGATAATTATAATACAGAGACTTCAAATAAGGAACAATTATTTACTTGAAATTTATAATTAAAATAGTTTTAAATGAACACTAATGACGTTGTTTTTATATTGTAAAAAAACAACACAGGATGTCCTTAAGTAAAAACTAAATAGTTTTTTACCTAATGATGTATTGTTTGTTAATGATTTTGTAATATTATTAATAAAATATTTCCATTAGATAACACATTGTAATGAATGTCAAAGTCGAAGACTGGTATAAAGGAAATAATAATAATATAAACAATTCTCCCAAAATATTCATTTTGATTGACGTAACGGCTAAATAAAATAGCAGTACGTAAAGATGAGAAAATCATTATCAGTGTCGATGTTTATTGCAAAATATAAATTCAGTACAAAAAATTAACAGTTCGTCCGTCACACTAAATAAATAGAATTCACCTAATTCTACAGTATAGTCTAAGATAATCCGAAGCTATCAATAAATAACAGTAATAGGCTGTCACCACGGTAATGCTGCCACGGCATAAGCCACCTGTCATAGATAAATCTTAAACGCTCTCTGGTAATCCAGTGCTCTCACTGACCGAACGAAACGCAACGATGCAAGCACTGTTACTTCACGTCGGTTTTCTGCGAGAAGGTGGTACTAGCCCGGACGAGCCGACCCATTCATGCTGAAACCAATAGTTAACCCCCTCCATGGTAGCGTTAAACGTTTAACGCAACCTTGTTGGCAATCGCATTAGAAGTTTCGCTTAAAAAAAACGAAATTGCGTTAATAAATTGCGACTAATATTTGGTGTTTATAAGGAAAGAAGAAATTTAAAAAATATTGACTTAAAAATAAAGGTGTATAAAAAAGAACCCTTAAAAATAATAAGTAAACCCATGAAAAAAGACCTGGCGTCGGCGTACTACCTTCTGTAACATTAGTTACAAGATGGCGATTTGAACTTGACCAACAATCATACATATATCACTCATTTCGCGCTCATAAGGTATATATGTATAAATAAATGTTTTCTAAAAGAGATACATGAATGAAATCCAACAAAATATAATTAGAAGAAGAAAAAAAAGACGTAGTTATGTCATGTTATGTAGTCATGTCGTTTAGGTGTCAAATCTATTCACGTGAATAAAATTTCTTATGACTTGCCAAATGGAATCGCTCACGTTGTTTAACACTTTGATAACTGTAACCTTGTATTTCAGTGGCCTAATCTGGAATAACTTAATTATATAATAAAAACTAGCGGACCCGCCAGACATTGTCCCGCCCTGTTTATAAAAGAACCTTGACAAATTATATACCAAAACGTCCCTCATGAATCACTTTATCCACTGGTGAAAACCGCATGAAGATTCGTTCTGTAGTTTTTGAGTTTATCGCGAACAGACAGACAGACAGACGCGGTAGGGGACTTTGTTTTATACTATGTAATGATATAATATAGCTCTCCCATGACTATGTTGACACTGGCAGAATTCGTATCTACGGGACACCCTTATTAAAATATTGAAGTTGATGAATATTTATTTATATTTTATTTTTGGCAACCAATCTTCTAGTAGATTGTCGAGTAGGTAGTGATATTTCAAGTTTCTTACGACCATTTCAATGAACTAACAAGATGGCCGTCCTGTTAGAACTTTTCAGGGCGTTTTTGTGGCAAGTTAGAATCCATAATCCGTGTTATTATTCCCCATCCACTTCACTTGTGCAGAATAACCAAACTATATTATGTAAAACCCCACCAATATTACAAAATATAGAGTTAAAGTATAAAATCTACTACATGATATTTAAAAATCCCGCCAAAACTCCATTTTGATATTTAAAAAAAATCCAAAATAAGTTGAACATTTCTTATATTATTATCATTACATAGTATAAAACGAAGTCCTCTACCGTGTCTGTCTGTCTGTATGTTCGCGATAAATTCAAAAACTACTAAACGGATTTTCATGCGGCTTTCACCTGTGGATAAAGCGATTCATGAGGAACGTTTTGGTATATAATTTGTCAAGGATTTTTTTTATAATCAGGGCGGGACAACGTCTGCCGTCCCGCTAGTACGTTATAATTTTTGTTGCTCGAGAATTTATAGTTTTAGTAATTTCTTAAATATAATTTTACTTTTCATATGTTATGTATACGTAATAGGAGGTATTTAACTCGGGTAGGCATTTAAAGCGGTGCCAAATTTTTGTATTTTTAAATTAAACCTATTACAATACTAGCTGTGCCCGCGACTTCATTCGTCGTGGAACTTAATGCAAAAAACAGTATTTCGTTTACTATGTCTTAGATATTATTTATACATTGTATAGTATCCTGTTTTCGTAAGATATTCAAATGAACTGAAATTTAAATTTACTTACCTACTCTTTTCTCTAACTTAATTCCAACCATCATTCAAATTACAATAATTTTTAATAGAGTTGATTCATTTTAATAAAACATAGACTAAATGTTACTCAAGAATATGCTTTATGATTTGAGGGACAGATTGTGATATGGTTATCAGGTTTTGTCGTGAACGCAATACTTTAGTTTAGTTTAGTGATGCGTGTCCAAACAAACAGACAGATATTTCTAAACATGGTTGAAATATATTCTATTACTTATTTCTAAGCACCTCCAACATTTTTTTTCACAAAAATCTAAAATTACAGACACATTAGGTTCACGTTCCTATTACACGTATAGATACATTGATCACATTGTACTATAGATTTTTGGGAACATATTTAATGTTGATTCTTCAATACGTGCGTAGTGAAATGTCTGTTAGACGGAATAGCAAAATTCATACGCTCAATATCAAACTTTACTTAATTTAGGCCCTGAGAAGACGATTATGAATGTCAAAGCAACTGATTTATCTCAAACTAGCGGGCCCGGCGGATGTTATCCCGTTCTGTAAATAAAAAACACGTCCTGGTTCTGATAATTGTAATACTTTCAATAGTTTAAATTTTAATTTATCTTTTACAGGTTAATTAAAAGTTATCAGGTAATTATAATACAAAGACTTCAAATAAGACACAATTGTTCACTTAAAATTTATAATTCATTTTTTTTTAATGAACACTAATGACGTTGTTTTTATATTGTAAAAAAACAAACATAGGACATGGTTAAGGACATTAAGTAAAAACTAAATTGTTTTTACCTAATGATGTATTGTTTGTTAATGATTTTGTATTATTATTAATAAAATATTTCCATTAGATGACACATTGTAATGAATGTCAAAGTCGAAGACTGGTATAAAGGAAATAATAATATAGTTCTCCCAAAATATTCATTTCGATTGACATAACGGCTAAATAAAATAGCAGTACGTAAAGATGAGAAAATCATTATCAGTGTCGATGTTTATTGCAAAATATAAATTCAGTACAAAAAATTAACAGTTAGTAAGACGTAGGTGTTTTATAATTTACTTTGAGACATCGTTATTTGAAGACAGTTTAATGACTTTGTTGACAAAGCTTCTCCCGTGCGCACTTGCAATGAAGGCTACAAACACCGTTTTGAACCTTGCAAATAACAATCAACGAAAACAATGCGTAGAAATAAAAGTGCCGTTTGTTAACAACTGTATAGAGTCTAATTATTTATATCTTACATTGTTCAAATGAAGCACATATATAATCAAGAAATGTTAGTATAACATAATATGAAAGTAAAATGACTTTATTGGATGTGGTGTGAAGTTTTTGTATCTCTTAGCAACAATAATGTTAACCTTGCCGATGTCTGACGTAAAAAATTACTACATAATGTTTTATTACATTGTTTGGATAAATTAAGTCCGTTCGCTGCTATGATTTATTTCTATATCATTTTACACGTTTAACGTCGATAAACGTGTAAAATGATATAGAAATAAATCATAGCAGCGAACGGACTTAATTTATCCAAACAATGTAATAAAACATTATGTAGTAATTTTTTACGTCAGACATCGGCAAGGTTAACATTATTGTTGCTAAGAGATACAAAAACTTCACACCACATCCAATAAAGTCATTTTACTTTCATATTATGTTATACTAACATTTCTTGATTATATATGTGCTTCATTTGAACAATGTAAGATATAAATAATTAGACTCTATACAGTTGTTATATAATCAAGAAATGTTAGTATAACATAATATGAAAGTAAAATGACTTTATTGGATGTGGTGTGAAGTTTTTGTATCTCTTAGCAACAATAATGTTAACCTTGCCGATGTCTGACGTAAAAAATTACTACATAATGTTTTATTACATTGTTTGGATAAATTAAGTCCGTTCGCTGCTATGATTTATTTCTATATCATTTTACACGTTTAACGTCGAACACATACCACCATTATCCACTGACATCTTAGTTAATTCTTTAAACTGTAACGACTCATCTCGTTGAGTTGTCGCAATTTTAATTAAACCAGAAATTAACGACAGAATTCATGAATTTGGATGTATTCCAATTGAAACTGTATAATAGCTAGTGGGAACATTTTCGTAATTAGGTATTTTCTCTAGTCTCACAAATTCACCAGGCGACCGAGACCTATTTTTGGGATACAAAAATTATTTTATGACGGCAATCTTATCAAGGCTGTTTTGAATTGAAAATAATTCTGTTTCTATAGTATTTGTAACATACCAACGTGTTTAACATAAACCGTTGTCATTGTTTTAAAAAATCGACTTTACGTCTGCTAACGTTACAGTGGCGTTAAACGTATGTATATATACTTGTCAGATACAACAAATACAAGTGTGTTAAAAGTAGAGTGCGTTTCTGTTTTGTTTGCGTTGTTATTTAAGCACAACTGACGCACATAAATTCCTTATTACCTACACTAACTTGTTGCAGATACTAACGATAATTTACTGTGTCTGAAATATATTTTGAAAGTGGGAACATTTCCCTCTAAACGATAAGATTATGCTATAGACCCAATTTATTACAGTCATAACGAAAGACAGTAGGTACTGCAGTAATGGACTGCAACATACCGTCCCTTTTGTATATCTACATATATCTCCGCGTGTTTAGAATGAGTGCGGGCGTATTACTGTATTACAGCCATGGTTACAACCGAGCCAAAACTGTTAATAGCCACGAATTCAACCATGAAGTCGTCTAGAATCATCCATCCCACGCACACGAACACGATTGGCACTTTTACGAAAAGATATCGCTAGGAATGTGACACGTCAAACAGAACCACATCGACAGCCGGCGACAAAAGAAAACAGTCGGAATGCCGCTGTGGAATGGTAGTCTATTTCAGCGGCACACGGTTATAGCCGATCCGCGAGCGTAGGCGCAGCGCGACCTCGGCGGAGGAGCCGCGGCCGGCGCTCACGGAACGGGGGAAAACGACGCTCTCTCACTCCAACTCGCTCGTACTTTACATTTTGTTTACATCGAATTTTGTCTTCTTATACTCAGAAGGATTATTAAAGATTTATTTAATTGTTTTCGAAAATAATGAATAAACTCAAAAACTACTAAACGGATTTTCATGCGGCTTTCACCTGTGGATAAAGCGATTCATGAGGAACGTTTTGGTATATAATTTGTCAAGGATTTTTTTTATAATCAGGGCGGGACAACGTCTGCCGTCCCGCTAGTACGTTATAATTTTTGTTGCTCGAGAATTTATAGTTTTAGTAATTTCTTAAATATAATTTTACTTTTCATATGTTATGTATACGTAATAGGAGGTATTTAACTCGGGTAGGCATTTAAAGCGGTGCCAAATTTTTGTATTTTTAAATTAAACCTATTACAATACTAGCTGTGCCCGCGACTTCATTCGTCGTGGAACTTAATGCAAAAAACAGTATTTCGTTTACTATGTCTTAGATATTATTTATACATTGTATAGTATCCTGTTTTCGTAAGATATTCAAATGAACTGAAATTTAAATTTACTTACCTACTCTTTTCTCTAACTTAATTCCAACCATCATTCAAATTACAATAATTTTTAATAGAGTTGATTCATTTTAATAAAACATAGACTAAATGTTACTCAAGAATATGCTTTATGATTTGAGGGACAGATTGTGATATGGTTATCAGGTTTTGTCGTGAACGCAATACTTTAGTTTAGTTTAGTGATGCGTGTCCAAACAAACAGACAGATATTTCTAAACATGGTTGAAATATATTCTATTACTTATTTCTAAGCACCTCCAACATTTTTTTTCACAAAAATCTAAAATTACAGACACATTAGGTTCACGTTCCTATTACACGTATAGATACATTGATCACATTGTACTATAGATTTTTGGGAACATATTTAATGTTGATTCTTCAATACGTGCGTAGTGAAATGTCTGTTAGACGGAATAGCAAAATTCATACGCTCAATATCAAACTTTACTTAATTTAGGCCCTGAGAAGACGATTATGAATGTCAAAGCAACTGATTTATCTCAAACTAGCGGGCCCGGCGGATGTTATCCCGTTCTGTAAATAAAAAACACGTCTTAAACTGTAACGACTCATCTCGTTGAGTTGTCGCAATTTTAATTAAACCAGAAATTAACGACAGAATTCATGAATTTGGATGTATTCCAATTGAAACTGTATAATAGCTAGTGGGAACATTTTCGTAATTAGGTATTTTCTCTAGTCTCACAAATTCACCAGGCGACCGAGACCTATTTTTGGGATACAAAAATTATTTTATGACGGCAATCTTATCAAGGCTGTTTTGAATTGAAAATAATTCTGTACCTATAGTCTTTGTAACATACCAACGTGTTTAGACTTTAACATAAACCGTTGTCATTGTTTTTAAAAAATCGACTTTACGTCTGCTAACGTTACAGTGGCGTTAAACGTGTGTATATATACTTGTCAGATACAACAAATACAAGTTCTATAGTATTTGTAACATACCAACGTGTTTAACATAAACCGTTGTCATTGTTTTAAAAAATCGACTTTACGTCTGCTAACGTTACAGTGGCGTTAAACGTATGTATATATACTTGTCAGATACAACAAATACAAGTGTGTTAAAAGTAGAGTGCGTTTCTGTTTTGTTTGCGTTGTTATTTAAGCACAACTGACGCACATAAATTCCTTATTACCTACACTAACTTGTTGCAGATACTAACGATAATTTACTGTGTCTGAAATATATTTTGAAAGTGGGAACATTTCCCTCTAAACGATAAGATTATGCTATAGACCCAATTTATTACAGTCATAACGAAAGACAGTAGGTACTGCAGTAATGGACTGCAACATACCGTCCCTTTTGTATATCTATTTAACAGCAGACGAGGTTGTAGTCAAACTCTAAAACTTATAAATAATAAAAAAAAAAATAGTTGTGGTACATAGCTATGGAGATCAACCTCTAGTGTAAGATAGTAGAAGCAAGAGAAATCATAGTCACCAACGGTAAGAAACTCACAGCTGTAAGTGTGCAAGCAAGAGCCAATCTCTTTAGTCTATAGACAGTTATACTAAGATATTTGAAGATGCTAGTGTATATTAGTAAGACGTAGGTGTTTTATAATTTACTTTGAGACATCGTTATTTGAAGACAGTTTAATGACTTTGTTGACAAAGCTTCTCCCGTGCGCACTTGCAATGAAGGCTACAAACACCGTTTTGAACCTTGCAAATAACAATCAACGAAAACAATGCGTAGAAATAAAATGTCCAATATAACCAAATTGTATTTCGTAAAATGCCACTAATATAATATAAAAAAATGGAGTCAAATAACATAGGATTATGAATAAAATATAAAAGCCACTACGTGACAGACTAAGATCCCGTCAAAAACTCCCTTAATTTACACGTTTATCGTCGAACACATACCACCATTATCCACTGACATCTTAGTTAATTCTTTAAACTGTAACGACTCATCTCGTTGAGTTGTCGCAATTTTAATTAAACCAGAAATTAACGACAGAATTCATGAATTTGGATGTATTCCAATTGAAACTGTATAATAGCTAGTGGGAACATTTTCGTAATTAGGTATTTTCTCTAGTCTCACAAATTCACCAGGCGACCGAGACCTATTTTTGGGATACAAAAATTATTTTATGACGGCAATCTTATCAAGGCTGTTTTGAATTGAAAATAATTCTGTTTCTATAGTATTTGTAACATACCAACGTGTTTAACATAAACCGTTGTCATTGTTTTAAAAAATCGACTTTACGTCTGCTAACGTTACAGTGGCGTTAAACGTATGTATATATACTTGTCAGATACAACAAATACAAGTGTGTTAAAAGTAGAGTGCGTTTCTGTTTTGTTTGCGTTGTTATTTAAGCACAACTGACGCACATAAATTCCTTATTACCTACACTAACTTGTTGCAGATACTAACGATAATTTACTGTGTCTGAAATATATTTTGAAAGTGGGAACATTTCCCTCTAAACGATAAGATTATGCTATAGACCCAATTTATTACAGTCATAACGAAAGACAGTAGGTACTGCAGTAATGGACTGCAACATACCGTCCCTTTTGTATATCTA